>JANZLX010000191.1:12394-24627 GCA_025531955.1 Erythroxylum orinocense
TACAAATTATAATAATGTTAATAATTATTATAATTATAAAACATTTGAATAATAATAATTAGACATAATAAGAATAAATTTGAATAAATTCTGTACTTACTATTGTTCTTATTATTAATAAATTATTTATTTATTAATGATATTAAATATTAAGATTAAATCCTTGAGAATAACATTTTTTAACGTTTTTGTTTTTCTCATTAATTTAATTGCTTAACGTTTTTGATAAATAAATCATTTAAACGTTTCAAATGAAAATAATAATGTTATTCTCATTAATTTAATTTTTTAATGTTTTAGATATTTCATAATTTTCTACTCTTCTACTTACTCTTATTATTATTAAATTAATTGTTTTTAGTTATTAATATTAATTAAAAATAATATCATTTAATTACTGATTATTTTTAATTAAGTTCTTAATAAGAATAACCAACATAACGTGATTTTTAATATAATAATAATAATAATAATATAATAATAATAATAATAATAATAATAACATTATTATTACTATTATTTATTATTCAAGAATATAATAATAAATGAAATATATATAATAAATCCTTTGCAAAAAGGATAAAATAATAATAAGCAGTAAGTACAGAATAGTTGAAGTACATTAATTAGAAGTTGGCATATAAGTGGCTGAAGCTTGCGCTGGTTGGCTCAAAAACGTCAGAGAAGGGATGTGAGTTTTTGTAAGAAAACGACGTCGTTTTCTAATTAAACAGAGTTAGACTGAGTTATTTCCGGCAGAGGATCTGCTCTCTTTATAAAGTTGGTTGTTTAGTTGAAAATTTTAAAAATTTGAGCACTAAATTAAAAAAAATTAAAAGGTTATAAACTTTTGAATATGTTATCCATAATTATGACCTCTATCCTAAATTACAGACCAAATATAGAAGAAGAAGATAGGATAATATAGAGGAGACACACTCAAAAGGCTTAATCAACAAGTCTTACGTAAATTCAAAGCACTAACAGAAAAAGCAACTTGGAAAAAGCCATCGTTCATTTATAACTATCCTAAGGCTTCCTTTATATTTTTGCTAGGAATCAATCAAAGATTAAAAATATTGAATAGATTGAAAGGAATTTTTCTAACAAATATGTTGGGTCAACTTTATAACCAAGTCCCTGAAACCTTAAAGCAAATCTTATTCAACTATTGCTAGTCAAAACCTATTCTAGAGCTAAGCTTTAAGTCTATGTAAAATACAATTCTATGAAAGCAAATGGCCTCAATTCATAGTTTAGGCTGAGCAGGTGAGATACACACAAAAAAGTGACCTAACATTCTTTAACCTAGCTTTAAGCTACAAAATTTATGTTTATGGAGAGAGAAGAATAAAGGACATTCCAACATAAATCTTGGAGCATCCAGACTTTTTTTTAGAGCACATTTTAATGGATTCAAGAGTTCATAATAGCATAAGAGGCCTATCTAGGTATGAGCACAAACTTAGCCTCCGTATGGAGTGTTTCTCAATTCCAGATAGGATCTCTGTTCACAACACTCATTCTAATTCTTAATAGTCACTTTGACAGGTAACACATAGAAGGAGCTCCATAGTTCATCTCTTACCATGACTCGAGTCTCATGACCATTGTATGATCCTACTTTTAGTTCTTGTTGCCGGACTTTTAGGTCTTGTTTTTACCCCACTTCTAATATGTATTATCATTACTCTACTTATTCATGAGTTAAAATGAATATTTGTTCACCTTAAAAACAAAGTTTTCGACATTTCATACCTCTTAACAATGATTATCTAATAAATGTATATGTGTTGATTCATATCTATATACGCATATGCATTTGCCTATTAAGTGAGAAATTTATATTATAAAGAAATTAACCTAAAGAGTGAAAAAGTGAAGAAAATCATGCTATAGTAACGGGTTAACTAAGGAAGGCCTTTGAGGTGTAATGATAATAGCACTTAATTTCGAATAATTAAGCAACTCTCAGGTAATTGATGCCTAGTGACAATCTTAATTATGATAAGTTGAAGATTTACTGAACCGAAAAGTCCATTTCATCCACCCAGCCTATGCCTTTGGTTTTATTGACGTGCCAATTTCTCAATCACAGTTATAGAAGGAGCCTATCAAAATAAGTACCACACAATCCCGATTTCCTTATCTCTTTTGAGATATACCCATGGTATTAAATAGTAGCTTCACATTTCTTATCTCTTCTTCTACTCGACATTAAACCAACGAATATGACTTTAAAGCTCGACAATGGTATCTAAGTGCTCTTAGTAGCAATTAAGTCGATTGAACACTAGAAGTAAAAATTGAGAAATTGCATATCATAAACCGGCCATGTATGTATATTTGAGTCGCAACATCCAGCGGCCAACACAAGAGACTTATTGAATCAAGTTTAGAGTCCAAAAATATATCAAAAGCATCCTAATGAATACAACAAAAACCATTCATAGTCTCTGATAGTAGATAAAGGAAATGGTTGATCATTCTGCAGTGTCCTCCTCAAAGAATCTAGGAGGCTTGTAGGCAATAAAACTGATGCATTGGACTTGGCGAACATTGTCGAAGCCAATGATTCTAACGTATGCCTGGGGGTATTCTTTAATGCAGTCGTCCAGCTCCTTCAAAACCTGAAGTGGGTCGGTGCAACCGAACATAGGCAGCCTCCACATTGTCCAGTAGCGACCATCGTAGTATCCTGGTGACCTGTGGTTCTCACGGTACACAAACCCGCGCTATACAACAATTCACAAAGTTAAAACAGAATTAGATTAGTTCTCATGCAAATCTCATATGCCATAACATTTTTTAGTCACTTAAAAACTACGTTGTGATACTTAAGAAAGTTTTAAATTGTTAAGATGCTAGCGATCCTGCGTCAATCAATTCCAACATATGAAAATATAGTTCCAATTCCGCGAACTAAAAACAAGGTAGCATTGACCCAAGAAATTGCCATTACGTAGTGTAAGACTTAAAATGATCACCTTCGGCTCGAATTCCAAGCAAGGAATCCATCCCTTGCGAAGAAGGTATGCAACTTCCTTGGCCAATTCTTCCCTACTAAGTTGTGGAAGATATGAGAGTGTCTCGAAGAACTTCTTCCTAATGGGAGGCCAGACCTGCCATGCTCACCACCATATATAGACTTGTGAGTTAAGCCACGAGTTAACTTGTTTTAAGATTAATTTCTGTTTCAAAGTTCTGTCATTACAGTTTCTTTTAGGTAACCATTATAGCACATCAGTAAATTCATTTCGAGGTATAAACAATAGAACTCGTTGTGGCTACAACATGCGCAAAGAAATTTTATCTATTTACACAAAGCTTCAGATAAAAATTTTGTTCGAAGGATAGAACTTGCCTGCATGCAAGAAACCTTTCCACCATTGCTAGGTAGCGAGGTGATGTCAGTGCTAGTTTTGCGGGGGACTGGGAAAGCAGCGGTCGATTTCAGGCCAGTGAATGGTGCCACCATAGTCGCCTGAGCTGGGGTGGCACGGCTAATGCTAGCCACAGTCGTAGTTGATAACATAGAGGAAGCCATTACGCCTTCTTCTTCTTCTTCTTCTTCTACTTCTACTCTGTTACACAGGTTGTAGAAGAGTCACCACTTCCCCTTTTTATAAACTTGAAACCCCATATGCGAGCTGCTTCCATCCAATGGTTGACATTTGGTTTTGCACGGACTGCAAACCTGTCAACCATTCGATCTTGACAACGTTCTGATTGGATCGTAGCCTTATCGTTTGTCACCATAGCCGGAGTGCCACGTGGCGTTAAGGGTCCGTAACCTTATCTCATCTCAATGGAGAACGAATTGAACGACAGCCCTCCAATTTCTTCTGTTTCTGGGAGTCGGGAGTTTGGACCACTCATTTGGTTGGAGATATTTGGATGAGACTCTTCGTGATAGTATACGATGAAACGTCTTTCCTCTATGTCCAATAAGTGGTTGTGTTTACGATGAAACGTCTTTCCTCTATGTCCAATAAGTGGTTGTGTTTTGGATAGTTATTTAATGGATTTGGAGAATTCTGCTTTCTTTTCTCCGTGGGACTTTTTGTTAAAGAGATATGATTGACATTATTTTTATTTTTGAAAGGAACTTTGGGATTGGGAGTGACCAAATTATGGTTGAACAGTAATGGCCTGGGGGGCCACACAGACACTTGTATGACCCTGAAACTTTATGATATATATATGCATCTTTTTCAATATTATTTTCTTATATATAATCAAGTTTATTTCTGCCTACGCTTTTGCCTTTTCTTGTTCAGTATAAAAGAAACGGGGCTATGTTATTGGAGTTCATAATTGCTTTATGGGTCAATCAGTGGGTGGTGGACCTTTACGTCCAAATTACTGAAACTTTTTGGCCTAAATTACAAGACTCGTACAACTTATGGTAGCAATTGCAGGCGAATGAAGGAGCTCCTCATCCTAAATCTGCTACCCCCTTTACATCTCTATCATTGGATCACTTCTTTTGTGATTAACTTGTCTAGTAGCCAAAGACATCACATAAAATTAAGAACAACTTACAGCCAATCAATGAGTATTCCCTTTGGGAGCAATCCCTGGAAATGTATTATAATTGTATGCACCTCAAAAGTAATTGTTACAAGGAGTAGATGATCTCCGTAACTGCATCTTTCTACTTTTGATCTGCAACGTCCATCACGGATGAAGAAGAGGTCGGCTATCAAAATCGGTTCTTTATTTGACTTTGTTGAGGTTTCTATAGTCAATGCACAGGCTACTACTTCTGATATTTGAAAAAATGTAACACTACTATTCCTTTGTAAGAAGAGGCATATCATGTCTTGCATGATTTACGTTGGTTAAAGACAGTAGATAAGAGTGAGAATTACTTGTGTTAAATACTGAATATAGTGAAGATTTTAATCAAATCGCGCCTAAATATGTGAATTTGCATTGGATTCCCTAGTATGTCATTCTCTCCATGTCTAGACAATGCATACAGGAGCTAAAGAGCAGAAATATATGCAGAAACACGAAGTGCCCATTACTGCATCAGGATCATATACTCAGACTGGATTCAACACTCTTAGCTCATTCACCACAGTAGAGTTATATCGTAGTTAAGAGTCATTCAACAAGAAACAAAGTAGCTTCTTTACGACTATGAATCCAGAGCTATGGATAACAAAGTAATGAAGAATTCTGAAATATGATCATCAAGATATCTCAAACAATGTGCCCCTTGCAGGACTACAGTAGCAATAAATCACATATATACGCTTCTTTTCTTCGGTAAAAATAATCAAGATCCTTTAAATCAGTGTTTTGAAATTCAGACCGGTCATCGAACCGAAGATTTTACTGGTCATCGGTTTGACCAGTTCAACTACCGATCGAACCGGTGTGACTGCAATAATTATATTTAATTATTAAAAATATTAAAAAATACCAAAAAATGTATTTAAAAAATAAAATAAAAAATGTTCAACCGGTCAATTGATCGGTTTTCACCGGTTCGAACTGGTTCAATTCAAGACCGATTTTTTAGGGTTAACCGGACCGGATAGCCGACCGGTCACCAGTCAAACCGGTCGGATCAGCCGGTTCGGTCCGGGTTTTAAAACTATGCTTTAAACACTATGGGATACTAAGAGATATATATATACATGCTTGTTGCAGGTGAATTAAGTAATTTACAACATAAATTCTTGAAGGATGAAATCCTCGGTATCTTCACACCAACAGATCAAAACTTCCAGTCTTGTGAGTTGGATGCAGAGCTGTCGGTACCTACCCAAGGCCCACCATAAAAGGAGGCGCTTAACAGTTCCAAGGTTTAGCCTTTAGGTAAGCATTGAATGTCGAGATTCTAGAGAACGTTAGTGAGTAACTCACGTAGCAAATTCCAATAAGGCAACAATGTTGATAGTTACGTAATAAAGGCTTATTAACATATTAGCATAGTAGTCTGACTTGAAAACAAAGGAAAATGTTCCATTTTACAATGATATTAGCATTGAAAAAGGAGAACGTTATGGACATAGCAACTTCCATAAAATAAAGAAATTAGATGGTAAAAATATAACCTAAATACTTCAAAATTATTTATAATTAACAAGTTAATGTTAACTTTGCAAGTATAACCTTAACTTGTTAATTATAAATAGTTTTGAAGTATTTGTTAATTATAAATAGTTTTGAAGTATTTAGGTTATATTTTTACCTTCTAATTTCTTTATTTTAATCAATATATGTATTTAAGGTACGTTAACTTGTTAATTATAAATAGTT
This sequence comes from Erythroxylum orinocense, assembly GCA_025531955.1. Classification (NCBI taxonomy): domain Eukaryota; kingdom Viridiplantae; phylum Streptophyta; class Magnoliopsida; order Malpighiales; family Erythroxylaceae; genus Erythroxylum; species Erythroxylum orinocense. The sequence continues at coordinate 18,671 of JANZLX010000191.1, forward strand.
TTGAAGTATTTAGGTTATATTTTTACCTTCTAATCTCTTTATTTTCATCAATATATGTATTTAAGGTACTCTAACTTAAAAATTAGCAGTAAAAAATTTCACAATTCTATCTTCTGAGTTCTAAGTATAATTTAAAGGTAAAGTTTTTTATTTTTAATGTATTTTTGGCTTATTAAATATTTGAATATGTTATAATTAATTTGTAATTTGTCATTAACGTGGACATTGTATTAGCTTATTTCCTAAATACGTTAATTTCTTGAATTTTTAGAAATTAGTGTGTCTCTATCATTAAAATTTGCTCTTTGTTTTTTTTAATATTAGATATTAAATTTTGCTATTTATTTTTTCCTCTATCACAGATATAATACCATTTATATATCTTTGAGATATATTGTGAAGCTGTTGGAGTTTGGTTGTACCTACATACTTCTTCCAGTTTCAAACATGTAAAATTAAGCATATTATTGATTTATTGGGCCTATAAAAAGATAGAAACGGCCCTGCATCCACACTTCATAATTTTGTGCTGTTACTACTAGTTCATAATTCCTCTATTTGTCCTACATCAAACTCCTTCGCTCATAAAACCTGGAAATTGGTTGAATGATAGTATCTTCTTATGTGAGAGGGATAGGTGTGGTTACACATTCTTTTGCAGAGATATTGTTTTATAGATTAAATGAGCAGTCGTAGAAATTAGGAGCTAGGTGAGGGATGAAATTTAGATGAAAGGAGCTTTGGAACATAGCCACGCACATTGAAAGTCAATAAATTCCACTAATAAATACTTTTCATGCACACATTTGATTACGTGCATGTCTAATATATGTGGGCTAAAGTTGGAGCATTCAAGCTACTTGGAGAAATTTTGCTTCCATTGAGGAATTTACTGATCAAAGTGATGAAAATCTCAACTGGAGTCATTTTGCTTTTTATTGCTTGACATTATTTATCAAGAATGCACTTTTTCTGCATTCACGTTTCACTTGTAGGTTTAATGCAACAGACTTTTTGAGAAGACTACGTGGTAAGAGACTTATGTTGGTTGGTGATTCCATGAACCGAAACCAATTTGAATCATTGCTATGTCTCCTTCGTGAAGGCCTGCATGATAAGAGAAGAATGTATGAGGTCCATGGTCATAAGATAACCAAGGGCAGAGGCTATTACATCTTCAAATTTATGGTAATAAAAGTTCATGTTTGTCATTTTCCTTGATTTGCCTCCTGTTTTTATGTGATTCACCATATGTTCAAATTTAGAAGTCCTACTGTTTATGCTTGAATAGAAAAAATGAAAATCATCTAAAACGTGCATTTGTATAGCCTTGCTTCTTCACTAATGCTTTTTCTTAACCTCAAATTACTGGATATGCACTTGTTACTTACGTGCGCATGATAGATTACTGAACTTACATATTGGATTAGGAAAATAAAAGTGAAAACAAATGATGCTTGAAAGTTATTGTCAGGATTATGACTGCACCGTGGAATTTGTGAGGTCACATTTCCTTGTGAGGGAAGGTCTTCGTATTAATGCACAAGGAAACTCAAATCCAACATTATCAATAGACCGAATTGACAAGACATCTAGCCGATGGAAGCGAGCTAACATTCTTGTTTTTAATACTGGGCACTGGTGGACTCATGGAAAGACTGCTCGTGGGTAATGTTTCTTACTTTTTGAAATGTTCTGCATTTCTTCTGTGCAAGGAATTCTCTTGAATGAATCTTGTTTTCATGTATTCCCCCATCATTTGGGCTTAAAACCTCCTTTTTGATGGGTCTCACTTTTGTACTTCCGCACTCTCCATCTTCTAGGGTGGATTGTACATAGCCATATCTTTAAAATCCAAATATATAAGACATGAAGATGATTATGTTACTATTTTCATTCTAAAATTTTGGGTTGTCATATTTTTTAGCTGTTTGGACCCATATGACTTACTATTCCTAATGAATGCGCATAAGAGGAAAATGGTCAATTCTTAGCCTTTGGATTTTGATATGGATGCATTGTGGGAAGATCCTATGAGGCAGATAACACCTGCTTGCAATGAGGAGTGTTTTATTAGGAGTCTATAGAGGATTGTTTTATTTTTTGTAGGACTCTATTATTTTCCTATTATTTCTTCACTAGTTTATGTTATAGTTATGTTAATAAAAATGGTTTGAATAGGAGTCTTTCTAAGAGTACTAAAACAACTTGAATAGGAGTCTTTCTATGAGTTCTAGTTTAGGTTGACCTTTTATGTTTCTTTACCTATATAAGGCTATTACATTATGATATAAAGTAAGCAACAAGTTATCATAAAAATTAGCTTAGAAGTAGAATAATTTAGTCCAATCTCAGCATGCCTTGTCTTTGACAACTGCTGCCAGTTTTCATCATCAAAAATAGGTTCTGCGAGGAAGGGAACCAACGTAAGTAAGGGAAAAGATATTAACTTTCCTTAGAATCGTCAGATTTACTCCGAAAATGGATGGTTTTTGTAGACATTTTTGAAAGGGACTTATTTTTTAATGGGAACAGAAAAAGAATCATCAAGGTCTTTCTGCATAATCAGAACAGAAATATCAGTAGCAAAATAACAATTCCAGACCACGCCAAATGCAGAAAGCTTTGCTTTTTTTCCCCCCATTCTTGGTGCAGATAAGTTAGTTCATAAGAAATTGGCCGATACTGCATAACTAAATTTAACAAGAAAACCTTGCTATTTCTCTTCATTTTGTTTATGCACTTCCATATGTATCAATCAATATTGTGATATATGTCTCTGCCTGTTGCAGGAAAAATTACTATAAAGAAGGTAATTATCTATATCCACAGTTTGATGCGGTAGAGGCTTACAGAAGGGCTTTGAGGACTTGGGCAAAGTGGATTGATGACAATGTGAAGTCGACAAAACAATTAGTCTTCTATCGTGGATACTCCTCTGCCCATTTCAGGTACTCTCAGGGCCCTTCAGCTCTACAGCTTTTGATTGAAGAATAAAATAATGGTGAAGTTTCTTTGTTTCCATTGTTGTAAATTTCAACGAACAGAGGTGGGGATTGGGATTCAGGAGGTTCATGTAATGGGGAAGGTGAGCCGGTACTGGGTGGGGCTATACTGAACAACTATCCTTTGAAAATGAAAATAGTAGAGGAGGCAATCCAGGGAATGAGAACACCCGTGAAGCTATTGAACGTGACAAGATTAACCAACTTTCGAAAGGACGGGCATCCATCAATCTATGGCAAGAACTTGACTGCCGGTAGAAGGGTCTCAACTAGGCGACAAGACTGCAGCCATTGGTGTCTTCCTGGGGTCCCTGATGCATGGAATGAGTTGATATATGCCTCTCTAGTTTTTCAACAAAAAGAGTCGTATAGTTGAAACATTGATTTTCCATCTATATCTGTTTGCGTGGAAATGTATTATTATTCATTCCTTTTTTAACCCTTTTCTCCGGGCATTAGCAATAACTAGTTATTCTTTGGGCTTACAACAAATCCATAACACAGAATATATTCTCAATGTGTTATAATATTCTCAATTGCCAAAGCATCTCGTGAAAATTGCACTAGAAAAGAAGTCTATGTTCACGAGGGGAAAGAAGTTCAAGACTTAATAGCTTCTTGGCGTAAATCTTGTGATAACATTCAGTCCAATTGATGTATTAATTTTATTTGTATGTTTTCGACTATATCTTATGAAGTAAATAAATTTATACCGAAGCATGTTTGTTTCGTTACTTGGGAAACATTGAGAAGTATGCTTATAAATATATGTAGCAAGAACAGACAAGTTTAATGTGTTTGTCTAGATTGTATTATGTAAAATTGATAGTAAATATAGTAAAAAAGGAGGGGAGCAGAACATTTTTGTTTAATAAATTAGATACACAAATATAGTAAAGTGTAAACCAGGATAATTATGGAAGTTAAAATATTATATTAGTAAAAATAAGTAATGCACGTACGTATTGTTGAACAAATTTGTTTAAAATCCCTGTTAGCAAGGGCGAAGAGCCTTATAACTTGGTGACTTGGATTCAAGTGTGCCTCGGCAAGTGGTGTTAGCAAGTGCTTCAAAATAATTAATTAATTTATTTTGTTAGTTCCTATTTTCTAGGATTAGTATGTTAGAGGAGTTTGTGGTTAATTAGCATGTGATATTTTGTTGATATTATCTAGTTGTTAGTGGAGGATTACATGAGATGATATTTATCCACTTTCTTAGATAGTTGGCTTATTTTTTTGCTGAGTTTATGTGTAAGCCTATTTAAGTAGGCATCGTCTTGCCTTTATTTAACAATGGAACATTACATGAGTTAAACTACAAAATTCCTTGCCTTCTCCATTTTTTTTTCTTTTTTCTCCAACATGGTATCAGAACTCCAGTTACTTTTGGGCTTCTAAGGATTGAGCAACAAAACCTTTAAAAAAATTATGAGTGTTCAACCTAGCAATGACATCAAATAATTTCTCTATTCTAATTCCTATTTTCAATGGAGAAAATTATCACTCTCGGGCTATCAAAATTGAGTCCTATTTGCAAGCTGTTAGTTTATGGGAGATTATTGCCTACACCTCTTTTGCAAAATTCAGCCCTAAACAAATCAAGAAGAATGTTGAAGAAAGGGCAAAGAAACCAAAAGCTCTATCTTGCCTCCATTCGGCTATGATGGAAGGAATTTTCATGAGTATAATGGCATGTGAATCTCCTAAAGAAGTATGTGAGAAACTAAAAGAAGAATTTGAGGGTAACACTCAAAATAAGATGATGCAAATTTTGAATCTCAAAAGGGAATTTAAGATGTTAAAAATGAAGAATTATGAAGGTGTCAAGAAATATGGGAGCAAACTTTTTTCCATTGTCAATCAAATCAAGTTACTTGGTGAAGAATTTCCTACTCAAAAGTTGTATGCAAGCTTCTTGTGATGCTTCTCGAAAGGTACGAGTCAAAAATTTCATCACTTAAAGTTAATAAAGACCTGTCAAATATATCCTTTGCAGAGTTACTAAACGTTCTTCAAGTTGTGGATCAAAGAAGAATAATGAGGGATGGAGAAAATGGTGATAAGTTTGAAGGAGCATATATGGTCAATAGTTCGTCTTCAAAGGGTAAAAGTAAAAATCTCCAATGTACAAATTGTAAGAAGCCCGATCATGAAGAGAAAGATTGTTGGCACAAAAGAAAAACGCAATGCTTCAAGTGTAAGAGGTTTGGGCATTTACAAAAAGACTGCATATTTCAAAATGAAGAAGAAACAAAAATGGCACAAGTGGTGTAAGAAGAAACTCTTTTTTTTGAGTTGTTGATGAGAAGTGCACTATGGAGAGATGTGCTCTAATATCTGTAAGCTAATGATAATATGCATCAACAAATTTGAAGACGGTGATAAAAAGTACATTATGCTAGGAGAGAAGTACTCCATCTATGAAATTTTAAAGCACGGGGGAGTGTTAGCAAGTGCTTCAAAATAATTAAATTAATTTTTTTTCTTACTTCCTATTTTCTAGCATTAGGATGTTAATGGAGTAAGTGGTCAAACTAGCATGTGATATTTTGTTGATATTATCCAGTTATTAATGGAGGACTACCTAGGATGATGTCTATCCACTTTCTTAGATGGTTGGCTTTTTTTTTGCTGAGTTAGTTTCTTTGTAAGCCTATTTAATTAGGCATAGCCTTGCTTTTTGTTGGACCCCGAACTTTTCGTAGAAGATTAGAACTATTGAATAAGAAAATTTGATGATTAGTCACGAGCTAAGACCAAATGAATGAAAGTTTTGAACCAAGAAATGAAAGACAAGAGTAAAGTACAGAATGAGACATGTGGATAGATTCATGATTTGCTATGGTATCTTTGGTGGATAAGAGATTTTGAAATAGGAAGAATCAAGGTAAAAGTTAGCAGTAAAATGAAAGCAATATTTGTATGGTAAGTTGATGAAGAATATGTACA
>JANZLX010000191.1:52132-64448 GCA_025531955.1 Erythroxylum orinocense
ATGACATGCTTTATGAAGAGTTTGTCCAGAGGCTTAACTTCAACAAAATGAAAGTAAGTTCATGTTCTTCATCCCTTCAATTTGCGTAGGAGGAACTAAAACAAAGGTAATGATGACTTTTTGCCACTTCTAGATAAGTAACTCCTGTCCTAGATGCCCCTAAATTCTTTGTTTGTGGATGCTAATCGATTATTCATCCCTTGAAAGAGAAGTATTAGCCTCTTCCTCGTTTCCATGCAACCACACGTCGGATTCAGAAAGTTAGGTCAGTGTGGGGTAAATCTCAATGACGAGTAACGTTATTAATTTTACTATTGAGTTAATAATATTAATCTCACTATTAGATTAATAATAAGAGAAAATATAATTTATATCTAGTACTAATTTGAAGAAGAAAAAAAATTATGTGCACTAGGAGTATTATATCATGTCATTGGGTGTTCCATCTAATTGAATAATATCAATAATTTAAGGTCGGCAAAAATTATGTCTAAATGAAACGGGGGCTCGGTTTGTTGATGAAAATCCAGCCATGAAATTTCTATAAGTTCTTTTGTCCAGTTCAGATCAGAATATTAGAATGGTAGTAGTAAAGTTCCAGGTGTATCTTATTTGATTTCCTAACGGGGAACTTTATTTTTCATTTGTTTTTTTTTTTTTTGTATATTATATGATTGATCTTTTGATGAGAGTCCTAAAAGCTATTAGAGATTGTATCTGTCCTAGTTTTCAGACCATGGATTCAATGATGAGTCGTGTATATGGATAATTTAATTTGAACTAGTAGGGGCAATTGTTGACTAACTTTGAATTTGAAGTGAGTGGGGGGGGAAAGTGGGTCAACCTTGGATGGATAAATGACATCATATTTCCTCTTGAACAGTTTGCAGGGAAAGTAAAATGCCATAAATATAGCAGGCGACGTCCCACCGAGGGGTGGAACATGACGGTGGAGAAATTGGGAGCGAGGGGTAAGCGCGGAGGTGGTGGTGGATGGAAGTTTGTAAGCATGCCTGATGGTTCCAGTCGACCACTCAACGAAATGGAGAAAATGTATGTAAAACGAGAGACCCCACGGCGTAGACGTAGAATTCTTCCATGATCCTTTTATTTTTTAAATCCCCAAAATCTTCTGAATTCGTTAGGAGCTTCTGGACTTGGTTCCTATCCTTTCTGAACCAATGACTTTCAGTCTTTTTCTTTTTTCTTTTTAGCTTAGTTATCCATTTTGTATAATCCTCATCTTTCACGAGATAAGAACTCCAAAATGGAGATTCCCTTTTTTATTGCGTTTCTTGTTGAAGTCGTACCATTTTAATTTTTTTTATTGTTCTTAAATTCTTGCTCCCACTTTTCTTCACTTTGTTTAAGTCTAATTATAAGGTTTTGCAAAGTCGTTCTTTCAATTTCATAATCTCCCTCGACTAGTTCCAATAGGTCGCTTTGGTTCATAACCAAATCCAACTACCGAAAAAGCAATAAGAAAAAGAAATATTAATGACTAAAACTAAAATATCAAGAGAAATAAAATAATGCAAATAAATTAAATGATCAAGTTAATAGCAATCAAGCATTCCTCATATTTCAGTCCTAGTAATGACATTAAAATCTTGATGATGATGCTATGGATTAACTTTTTTAATTACTAAGAACACAGTATAGCTACAGCTAATACTGACAAGTATCCCATGAAGACTGTGAGTACTAGTAATAACTCTTTTCTTATTATATAAACGATAATTGAGGTGATTTTAATGGTAATTTAGATTTAAAATAAAAAGTAAACTAAGGACAAGTCAATGCTATCAAAATACTAGAATAGCAAAAGAGTGAAAAATCAACCAATAGAAAAAGGTACCTAAAATTTAAACCTCTTAAGACTTCTCTTACAATCATGATTTCACTAATCAATTTAATCAAAGTTTATTAGACTATGAAAATTCCTCAATTATACTGATTTCTTTGTCAAGACTATTAACACTTTATTATAGATTGATTAATTGAAATCTCTTTCTAATAAAAACCCTAGAATCACTTTAATCAATTTATGAATTTCACTATTAGGTTTGGCCATAATGTAAAAGATTTTTGTCAACCTATCTCTAGATTTACATGCAAGTTCTTTCAACTATGATATATCTATTCATACATTGGATTTCTTAATCTTAGTTACTTAAACTCATACATGAATCAACATGTTAGCAATATTAATTCAAGAATCAATAAGAACACATAATTGAATCTCAATGAAATTGAAGAATAAACTAAATTAAAATAAAGTTACTAAAAGGTCCATATTAGGGTTCATCTAATCCAAATACTAAAAGGAATTAAGTTCAAAGTAATAGAAAATAAAACATCAAAACTAAAAAAAAAAGATGAAAATTAAGGATGTCACGATTGAAATCCTTAAAATCTCTAAAATCTTCGTTATAGATTGATGAAAATCCATTCCAAATGGGTTTCTTTAGTTGTTTTTTTGTGTTTTTTTTCTATTCTAGGGATTTTCTTACATTTCTCTATTCTTCTTTGTCTTCTGTCACTCGATCTTATTTTTTAAAATTAGAAATTCAGATTCTAATTTTAAACAATTAATAGTCGTATTATTCAAATAAAAGCATGATGTTTTTCAACGTAAACAATTATATAGACACAAACATGTATTGTCAACATAGCCTTCTCGCTGCTCAGCACCGACTTATTGCCATCCAGGGCATGTTCTATAGGAAATGCTCAACACGCCTCCAAACTCTTTAGCATAGCCAAGTTGATATCCTGTACTTCATAAGTTAATCAAAAACATCTCCAATCTGCTCTAAACTTATTTCAATTCATTCTTTTTTACTCCATGCAAGGAAATTAGACCTAGAATCAAAATATGAACAACTTAATTAACAAAATGGAAAATTACTCAAATAACAAGCAAAGTGTGTTATATATGAGACTAAAAATATGACTCAAACATCACTTATTAAAGAGTTTGGTGGTGAAAACCACAACTCTACATATATGCTGGTTGGGTCGGTTGTGCTAAGCCCAGGCCCATCTTCAAACATCCACGGCTCATCCAGCCCATCAGGTGTTAGCCTCCCATGCAAACACAATGATCTACGTAAAGACTTAAACCTAGTGGTAATCCCAGGTATATAAGGTACTATTTCTCCCCGATTCAGGTACGTCGCCACAATCCTAGTTTTCCTACTGATTATAATCCAAACTCTCATAAAAAAGATTGACTTTAGCGTCAGAGGGGCCTCCCGGGAATCAACTCCCAGCCCGCCGTTGTTTGTTTTGCAAGTATTCCGTAGCCAAAGTCGCACAGATTATGGATCCTAACAACGACGTTCAACCCCAGCAGAATCAGGCTGAACCATTTGGCGCCCACCGTGGGGTCCAGCGTCAGGGCACCACGTCTAGAACCACACAGATCAGTCAGGCGACAGCAGCCAACCCTGATATTGCCGTCGTCACGGCACTTGCACTGCAACGGATGGCTTTGCAGTTACCTGCCGTTCTCCCACCAGCACATCCCGATTCTCACACACAGTCTTCACACCCGAATGATCACCCACAGCCTCAAAACTAGGATCAAGAAGAGCAGAGCGTAGCCCTGGAGGATAACGCTGAAATTAATTCCAATATCCACTCTCAGCATCTCCAGGATGCCGATCCACCTGCACAATAACAAACATCTCTCACTCGAAGGCAGATAGAGGAAGCAGCTGATCTAGGGACTCGTCAAATCCTACAGTCCCAATCGGGACAACAGTAGACCCCGGTTCGGCAGATTGGTGCGGAGACCGATCGCCATCCTGCGGAAGTCCAAGGAAACATCGTGGATGATTGAATCAACCCAGTCGTGAACTCCCGCCCGGGCCGAACATCCATACAGTACAGTCCCCTTTTTATCCCGGTGATCCTAGACAAAAATACCGGTTGCGATGTTGATGGCGGGACCGATTGGGCCGACGCTTGGCGAAGGCCTCAGAGGCTAAACAACAGGAATGATGAGGGGAGGCGAAGTAAGAATTCAGACGACCGATGTTATGCGAGGGCACAACCCAGGATGAGCGATGATAGAGATGCCGAGCGACAAGATAGTCGATCGGCTAGGGTCATCAACATGATTTTCGGAGGAAACGCAACAGGCGGCTCGACCGCTAAAGGAAGAAAGATATATGCCAGGCAGGTCGGTGAAAACTTGCCAGCAAAGATAAAGAAGTCGAACGATGGGGTGATCTCATTTGACGAATCTGATCTAGATGGTGTTAGCCACCCTCATGATGATGCACTAATGGCCACCCTGAATATGGACGGTAGTGAGGTGAAACGGATACTGATTGATACAGGTAGCTTGGTTGACCTACTATATTACGAGGCTTTTGAGCAGATGGAGATACCATAAGATCGACTACTGCCTATGGAGGGACCTATCAAAGGAGTAACGGGAGCATCAGCCTATCCGTTCGCCCGAGTCTCTATCAAAGTAAAATTCAGATAGAAGCCATGTCAAGTGGAGAGGATTGTTGAATTTCTGTTCGTCAAGTTTGTGGGAGCATACAATGCTATAATTGGAAGAGCCACTCAGAGCGCCCTTAGAGCAGTGGTTTCCACCTACTACCAAGCAATGAAGTTCTCAACGCCACATGGAATCGGTGTTGTCAGGGGCCAGCAGAGAATCGCTAGGGAATGCTACTTAGCGGAAACAAAGACACTAGATGGAGCGGTAGCCTTGGCAAGCTCTCTTGATGTGAAAGCTGATGAAGAAACGGAGAGGATGAACCCTATGGAAGAAACACGATAGGTTATATTGGATAAAGCAGGCCGCTCCAAGTTCACAAATCTAGGTTCCGAGCTTCAAAAAGACTTAGTCAAAGAAATCACGGATTGCTTGTTAGAAAACAGGTCGGTTTTTGCCTGGGTACCGAGTGACATGCCTGGAATTTCTCGGTTGGTAACATCGCATTCTCTTGGTATCCGAGCAGATTACAAGCCAGTCAGACAGAAGAAGCGGTCACACGGCAGAGAAAGGCAGGAAGTGATCAAGAAAGAGATAGAAAGACTGCTTGACGCTGGGTTTATTCGGGAAGTCAAGTATCCTGAATGGCTAGCGAACGTTGTACTTGTGAAGAAGAAAAATGAAAAGTGGAGAATGTGCATTGACTTCACCGACTTAAACAAAGCGTGCCCGAAGGACAGTTTCCTCCTGCCCAAAATCGATCAGCTAGTAGACTCTACGTCAGGACACGAGTTGCTCAGTTTCTTGGACGCTTTTTCGGGTTACCGTCAGATACAAATGAATCTCGAAGAAGAGGAGAAGACAACTTTTATAACCGACCAGGGCACGTACTGTTACCAAGTGATGCCGTTCGGCTTGAAGAATGCAGGGGCCACTTACCAACGGCTCGTAATGGAAGTCTTTAAGAAGCAGATCGGTTGATCAGTTGAGACTTATGTGGATGATATGGTGGTCAAGAGTAAGACGGCCGCTAAGCATGTGAAAGATCTCAAAGAAGTCTTTCAGACCCTCAATAAGTTTCAGATGAAGCTAAACCCAGAAAAATGCGTTTTTGGCGTGGCATCTGGCAAATTTTTGGGATTCATGATTACTCAATGGGGGATTGAAGCGAACCCAGAGAAGATCGAAGCCATCATCCAAATGCCCTCGCCGCGATGTTTGAAAGAGGTTCAAATATTGACTGGGCGGATAGTCTCTTTGAGCAGATTCGTCTCTAGAATGGGGGATAAGTGCCTCCCATTTTTCAAAATATTAAGGAAAGCATATGTGACCCAGTTCCAATGGCCGGTCGAATGCAAAAGAGCGTTCCAACACTTGAAGCAGTATTTAACCAGCTCGCCCGTTTTGCAGAGCCCCGTTGAGGGCGAGAGTCTAATTATTTATTTGGCAGTCACAGAAGGGGTGATCAGCGCAGTTCTTGCTCGATCGAAGGGTAACGAACAGTTTCCCATCTACTATGTCAGTAAGGTGCTAAATGGGCTAGAAATGCGGTATACTCCAATTGAGAAACTGGCTTTTTCGTTGATAACTGCGGCACGAAAACTCAAACCCTACTTTCTAAGTCACACGATTGAGGTATGGACTGATCGACCTCTCAAGCAATGCTTACAGAAACCCGAAATCTCGGGATGGTTGTTAAAATGGGCAGTAGAGCTGGGAGAGTTTGATATACACTACAAACCGCGAACAACGATCAAGGCCCAAGTATTGGCGGATTTTGTCGCATAAATGAGTCAGCCTAACTCGCAGGACGAACAACACCCTGCCTGGAGCCTGTTTGTGGATGGATCATCCAACGTTGAGGGATGCGGAGCAGGGGTGGTGTTGATCAGCCCAAACCAAGAAGAAAAGGTGGAGTATGCTCTCCGCTTAGAATTTAAGGCATCCAACAATGAGGCAAAATATGAGGCTCTAATAGCTGGACTTCAGTTGGTGAGAGAGATGGAGGTGAAGAACTTAAAGGTGTACAGCGATAGCCAAATAGTGGTCGGCCAAGTTACTAGACAGTATGAGGCCAAAGGAGACAATATGATCAAGTATTTGAACTGGTAAAATATGAGTTGAGCAACTTTGAAGAATACTCGGTTAGCAGGATAGAAAGGAGGCAAAATGCTCGTGCAGATGCGCTCTCCAAAATGGCCTCTGATCGAGATGCAAAAAATAACATTCTGGTCGAGCGACTAGACTAGTCTAACATTCAAAGAACCAATGAAATCCTTGAAGCAGACGCCGAGCGGTCAGGTTAGATGGAACCGATCAGACAATACCTCCTAGAGGGAATACAACCTGAAGAGGCCTTGGATGCCAGGAAACTAAGGGTAAAGGCGGCCGAATATGTGATCATTAACGACACCCTGTATAAGCGATCTTATGACTGGCCACTTCTACGCTGCTTGAGCGAAGAAGAGGCAGGGAAGACAATGGTTGAAGTCCACGAAGGAATGTGTGGAAATCATGTAGGGGCCAGGATGCTGGCTCACAGGTTAATCAGACAGGGGTATTATTGGCTGACGATGAACAAAGATTGTCAAGAGAAAGTTAGCTGGTGCGAAGCTTGCCAGAGGAACAGTAACCTGTCTCATCAGCAGACCGAGCAGTTAAAAATTGTAAGCCACCCTATTCCCTTTGCTCAATTGGGAATGGACATACTAGGCCCCTTTCCTCTCAATCTGGGATAGAAGAAATTTTTAATTGTGGCAGTCGAATACTTCACTAAATGGGTAGAAACGGAAGCAGTCGCTACCATCACTAAACAAAAGATAGAAAATTTCGTGAACAGAAATATACTATGTTATTTTGGGATGCCCATGGTGTTGGTTACAGACAACGAACGATAGTTTGATAACGACAAATTTAAAGATTTCTGCGGTCGACTAAAGATAAGGCTCAAGTTGACTTCAGTGGCTCATCCCCAAGGCAACGGTCTCGTAGAAAACACCAACAAGAAGATAATGAGCGCCCTCAAGAAACGCTTAGATGGGCACAAGACATAGGTAGACAAATTAGATGAAGTGTTATGGGCTTACAGAACTACCCCAAATGGAGCCACGGGAGAAACATCGTTCTGAATGACCTTCGGAGCAGAGGCCTTAGTTCTAATAGAAGTGGTACTGCATAATCATAGAGTATTGAATTACGAAGAAGAGCGGAATAATGAAGCCCACAGGGCAGAACTAGTACTCCTTAGTGAAGATAGAGAAAAGGCAGCCGCCTGATCAGAAGCCGTCAGACAAAAAGCAACAAGGTTTTATAACAAAAGAGTAGGGTCGAGCGACATAAAGATTGGCAGCTATATTTTAAGAAAGGCCGAGGTAGCTGGGAGACACCCCGGAAAGCTCGGGCAGGCGTGGGAAGGACCCTATCAAGTGGTCAAACAAACCGGACACGGCTCTTACATCCTGAGCGACGCGAATGGCAAGATCCTATCGAGGCCCTAGAGCTCTCAAAACCTGAAGGCGTTCTATCAATAGATAAGCTTTCTTCATTTATTCTTTTATTGTGCATCTTACTGTCATTTACGCGTTTGTAGTGGGTACCTTTTTCCTGGCCTTGCCAGTCAGGTTTTTTAACGGTCCACACCTTCGTCGTCATCAATAAAGAGTTTTAGATTTCTTGGCAGAAATAGTTCAATTAAATTGGATTAAGGGTAGAATAGTCTACCAATAGATCGACAAGGTTGCCAACACAAGATGTTGGAACCGCTCGGCAACGACATTGATCGACAAGGTTGCCAACACAAGATGTTGGAACCGCTCGACAACGACATCGATCAACAAGGTTGCCAACACAAGATGTTGGAACCGCTCGACAATGACATCGGTCGACAAGGTGGCCAACACAAGATGTTGGAACTGCTCGACAATGACATCGGTCGACAAGGTGGCCAACACAAGATGTTGGAACTGCTCGACATCGACATTGATCGATAAGGTTGCCAACACAAGATGTTGGAACAGTTCGACATCGACATTAATCGAAAAGGTTGCCAACACAAGATGTTGGAACCGCTCGACATTGACATCGTTCGATAAGGTCGCCAACACAAGACGATAGAACCAAGCGATGCCAAGAAAGGATCTTGGAACGCTCGACCTCGATACCGCCCGACCAATGACAAGGACCAAAGACCTAGACTGCTCGGTCTCAGTGTCATTCGAGTAATTAACACGACCACCATTAGAAATAGCGACTCAGTCATACGAGACTCACGTAAGCCGATTTTCATTCAGCAGAATTGCAAAAGCGGACAAAGGATAAAAATAAAAAACCTTATTTCAAAAAGTTAGTCCTGGACACAAGCCCGACCAGATAAGCTTCCCCATTTAGAAATACCTATCTTTCCTACCCAGTTTATTGCAAGTATCATCAATGAGCTTCTCCATGTCAAAGTCGAACGGTCTGCCCAGTACAGGTTCTGATATATTAATGCCGGCGAGTCTTGGGACGGCCAAATCCTTTACAAGCCCACAATTTTCATCGCAACAAGTCCTGGTCGCAAACCCAATCAGGTGAGCCTCAGGGTCTTACAAACCGAGTTTATAATGGCCTTCAGAAGGAGGTGTAGTTGAATCAGTAGGAGGGGAGGTCAATGTAGTGACCAAGGCGGGATCGGAGTCTGCAGGAGGAATCAGAGCGACACCCTCATGAAATCGTTTTTCCTCTTCATCTGGGTAAGGGTCCAACTCCTCATCCGAGGCCGTCCCTCGTTCCCTCTCGACGTAACCCCCTCATTTGGTCCTATCTCCGGTGCTTCCACCGCTTCTGCCATTATCTCAGGCGGCCAACTATTTACAAGTCACCTTCGACGCTCTCACCCCCAGGGTTGACTTCACTTCTGGAACTGATTGACGACATGGTTACAAGAAAGAAAGTAGTGGGATAGGGATCAGAGAAAGGACATGTTTAGTTTAGTGGTCAAAAATTGGAGTCTAGACGATGAAGGAAACAAAATCTCGACGCTTGCAAAGAAAAACGAGGAATAAAAGGAAGTTGGAGAAAAGAAATTGGGGAAATGAGACACGCAGAAATGGAAGCAAATGAAGACTGTTGATCCCAAAATTTATAGCATCAATCGAGCGGGAAGATCAGTCGACGTAAGGCATGTGGCAACATCTGTTTGCGGTAAATCAGGGTCATTAAAGGTCCGAAGAAACGGGACAGTCAAAAGGACACAAATGACGACATAGGACAGCGAATGACAGCTACGCGGTAGTTAAAAGAACGCGTCGCTCCAGAATTTGAACGGCGCCTAGCAGACACGAATCGTCAGCACCCATAAGATATGTATCATCAAGTAATAATTAAACCTAGTCTATCACCAAACATTAACGACCGATCGACCGCCCCACCTCAGCGTAAATCGCTCGATCGCCCATCCACAACATGAGTCAATTGATCGTCCTGTCGTCGCCCGAACGATCACTCGCTAGGCATAAAAGCCCGATCAATTCTCTGTTATAGCAGGAATTATTGCATACAGGGCATTGATCTCTGATTAACCGGGCCTTGTCACGAATCGTCACACAGACGGGCCGCACAATCCTTATGTACTCCTTCGACCCTTCTCTTCGATCAGACTCGAGGAGTAGGGGGCTTATGGTTGGGTTGGCTGTGCTAGGACCAGGCCCATCTCTACACATCCACGGCCTATCAGGTGTTAGACTCCCATGCAAACACAAATATCTACGTAAAGACCTAAACCTAGCATCCATGCCATATATAAGGTACTATTCTACCACGATACAAGTACGGGATTACAACCTAGTCATTATTCGCTACTCTCAATAGCCAAATATATTCAAAAAGACTGACTTGAGCGTCGGAGTGGCCTTTCGGGAATCAACTCCCGGTACGCCATTATTTGTTTTGTAGGTATTCCATAGCCAGAGTCGTACAAATCATGGATCCTAACAACGACGTTCAACCCTAGCAGAATCAGGTTGAACCAGATATAAAGACTGTTAAGTGTATCTTTGTAAGATACGATAGTCAGAGGAAGGGGTGGTAATGTTGTGATCCAGCAACTGGGAAGTGTTATACATCCTAAAATGTGGTGTTTGATGAAGTTTTTCATGGTGGTCCTTAGATAAGGAAATGATGCCAAGCTCAAATATTCTAAAAAATGTTTTAGACTCATCCTAAATCCAGTTGAGTCTAGATGAAGCTGAAAGTACAATTAATGAATGCAACATTAAAGAAGGTATGACTCAAAGGCCTTGGCAAATTGGCATGTACCAATAACCAAGCAAAGAAGGTGAGCCCAATGGAATAGAAACACCAACTCAACTTAGAAGGTCAACAAGATCCAGAAAGCCAAATCCCAATTATGCGAATGCCGCTATAATAGAAAAGCCAGATGAAGAAGAATTAGATTCATTTAACGAAGCATCTCAGAATCCAAAGTGGATTAAGGCCATGGAAGAAGAAATTGGTGCAATAGAATGGAATCAAACTTAGGAGCTTGTACCAAAGCCAGGTGATGTCAAACCTATCTCTTGCAAATGGGTTTATGAGCTTAAACGTCATACAGATGGATCAATCGAGAGGTATAAGGCTCATCTGGTAGCTCGGGGTTTCTCTCAACAATATGGACTAGACTGTGATGAAACTTTTAGTCCAATGACAAAGTTTACAACTGTAAGTGTTCTGCTTGCACTAGCAGGAAACAAAGAATGTAAGATGTGGCAAATGGATGTAAATGATGCATTTTTGCATGGAGAATTGGATCTGGAGATATACATGTCGAATGGGAAGGCAAGCTTGTCCAGGTGGTGCCATGGCAATGCACACAATTATATTAGCCTTGGGATCGCTCATTCAATGCTTTGTCTGAGGATGAGTTGGTGAAGAGATGTTGGATATGGATCAGCAAGATGGACTCACTCTGGCTAGGGTTCGGCTCTTGGTTGCTGCTTGCACTCCTGGGTCAATGGGTCCGAGTGCACCAATTGTCAAAATTCAAAATGTACCAAATGCTTACATTAGTAATTAATTTAAAAAATGCTTGATATAGCTAATATTTATCGGTATAATATATCTACTTTCTATCCATCGTCTTTTAAATTAGAAGCAATTACGAACCACGTATCCTACACTACTGAGGGAACCACATAAGGGGCTTAGTAAAACTATGCTAAGTTAACCTCCCCACGGAAACAAGTGGAAGACAATTTATATATGTTACGTTGCCTCCAACATGAGAAAATGGGTACAAATTCTCTAACTCAATAGTTAAATAAGTTCTGTCCATATATGTGATTATCTTATAAAGTGGAAGACATTAAAGAAAGAATTTGGTAGTATCAGATCCAGCTAGTGTCATTGGTTGGTGGACATTTCTAGACTTCCAGATAGCATTTACTTATTTATTTCCTACCTTTAGTCATATTTTTTATGTTCATTATCTCCAAAACTCCAAAGAAGAGGAAGTTCAGAGATAAAGATCTTGCCCTCAACTTCATGTTGCGAATGATTTCAGAGAAGCGTTATTATGGGAAGGGTATGTTGGACAAAAAAGCAAAAAAGTTGAGGGATCTTATTACGGAGACCATGGAAATACAAAATTTTTCTATCCTACAGTGGGTTGATTTTTAGGGAATTTTATTTAAAAATTTAAAATTAAAATATTTAAAAAATCAAAATAGTTTTTTTTTGTTAAAGTGTGACAATTTAAATTTTTTAACTTAAAATTTTATTTTAAAAAATAAATTTTGAAATATTAAAAAAATTGTAGATATACTTTTACTTCGTAAGTTTAGAAGCAAAATTTATGGACATACTTTCATGTTTAAAAAAACG
>JANZLX010000193.1:0-11082 GCA_025531955.1 Erythroxylum orinocense
TTTATTTAATTAAACGATGTTGATTTGGCTATTCTTGTTTTCTTGTGTAGTTTGTCACTGGTACACTTTCACAGGGTATCAAGACTTCGGACAGGCTAGGTTTATGCCATTGGAAGATCTTCGTGAAGCCTTCAAGGGCTTTGTCGTCAATGATACTTTAACTGTTGAAGCTGAACTCCTTTTCGTTACTAGGGTAAAGGTTGTTTCTTGAAAAATATGTAGTATGATTGTGTTTCCTGCCATTACTACTTGTCACTGTACGATAGTGTTTAAGCGCATTTCAATCAATAAAGAATACCAATAATTTGATTAAATGTGAACGTTTTAATTCCTCTTTTTTATTAATTATAAACAAATCTCAAAATTTGTTTAATTTTGTAATTATAATTCGAAATTTAAAAAGTAATAATAAAATGTCCAAATTAATTTACAGATTCTATTTTTAACAAATGTGTCGTTTCATTAAATTTTATTTGTTATGTTAATTTTGACCGACTTGTATTAATAGTTAAGGTTTCTAAAATACGTGATAAACATGTTAGTAAACTTAACATAGATGCTAAAGTCGGGCTAGAATTGAAAAAAGTTAAAAGTTTAAATATTTTATTGTCATTTTTTGAAATTCGGGTTAGAATTGAAAAAAATCGAATATTTAAATATTTTATTATTACTTTTTAAAGTTCAGGCTATATTTATAAAATTAAGCAAAGTTTGAGAACTTTTTGTAATTAACCTTTTTTTTTTTCTATGTAGGATCTAGACAAGCTTAGAATATTGGATCCATTGTTACTTTATTGCCTTGTTTAATATTCGTATGTCTTATTAATGCAATAACCTAATATACTTGCCAAAAACAATTGGAAACAAGTTAGATATGCTAATATCAATTGATTTAATTTCGTTACTTGATTTTAAGTTATTAAAAAACTTATCAAAATATGTAATATTACATTTGAATATTTTTACGAACAAACTTTTGGCGTTATTGTTGGAGATTAATATTTGAATTTTTTGTTTTTATAGCTAGTTTGATATTTATTTGTTGGTTTTCTGTTTATCCCTACAATAATTTATTTTTATTATTATTTTTTTTTTGCATTTTCGTTTTCCAACTTGTTTGAATAAAATCTTAGATGAAAAAATATTGAATAAGGCTAACATATGTTGCCAAGATAAAGGTGAAAGTCACAATTAGCATATTTTAATGCTTACCATTGTTCTCTTTATCTGAGGACTAAAACCTTCAAAGTTTAGAAGAGAGAACGAGGGAGAGATTGTGGCCAATTTATGCGGCCAAGAGATAGATTGGTAAAGAATCTGTCGTGGCCCAGACCTTTAAAGTCTATAGATTGCCTGCTAAAATTTAGTCTCGTATCCTTCGTTTGTATGGCTTTAGATGGGCAGAGACATCTTAAAACCAAAAGAAGTATCCAGGGTTTCAGGACACGAAAGCCAATTCTTCTATTCATAAATTCAATACACACACAAACAAAAATCATAATAATTGGTGGTTTGTTTATAAACACTACAATTCAAAGACAAGAATACCTTAGAGTATGCTTAAACGTGAGTGGAGGGATGGAAGAGAATGAAATGGAATGACTCAAATGACTCAGGCCATTGTTTGAGAGTCTATTTTGAAACAGGATGGAATGACAATTGATGGCTTTGGAAGCCATCCTTTGCCATTCAAAATCCAATATTTTGTGACCTTTTAAATTAGGGACCAAGGATGGAATGACATGGCTTGCCTTCTAAACCCTCTCTTATTTTATTTAAACTTCCAAACAATAGAATGACTCATTTCTTCATTATATTCCATTTCACTCCATTTCATTCCGTTTTATTAATTGTCATTCCATTCCATTCCATCCTAAACTCCCAAACATACCCTTAATATTTCAAGTGAAAATTTCCCAAACGAGTGGACCTAAAATATGGGCCGAATGTGAATGAAGATCCATTGTAATAAGAAACTGAAAGAACGGTTACAGTTAGCAGTTTAAAACTCCCGCGAATCCCCATCCTTGAAGAATACCAAATCTTGCCCGTAGTGCACTGCCGCCCACACCACGCCACATCTCTTGTCTTCCTTTCTTTCTTTCTTTCTGCTTCCCTCTTCAATCAATGAATCACCCCTTTCCTTCTCCTCATGTCTTCCTTCTCCTCATGTCAAACAAACAATCCCTTTTCTTCTCCCCAGCCTATCCCATTCGACTTCTCAAGCAAAGCATCCCATCTTATTCTATATATCATCACCACCATGCACGTTCCCTCTTCACCATTCCATCCTCTTCCAGATTCACCAACACCTATACTGTTCACTGATTTCATCGTTATTGAAAGAAAAGTGTAAAGTCCTCCCAAGCTAATCGTGTACATCAAATACAAGTGCTTGAGCAAAGTGTGGTAAGTTAGCCTGAGACTGAGAGAGCATATATTCTGCAATGGTGACTCAGAGCAAAGATAGTGTTACAGAACTCGGTATGTTCTTTTCAATCTCTAGGTCCTTTAGCAGTTTTTGTGTTTCACTCTCTTTTTTGGTAATTTCATGCTTTCCATTTTCCAGGAATCATGAGAACCAAAAGAGACTTTCCTCCAAAGGATTTCACTATCAGGATAAAACAATTTTCCTTACTGGCCGAGAAACATGAGAAATATGTATCTCTTACGTTCGAAGCTGGGGGTTACAAATGGTTTGTCCTCTTTCCCTCTCAAGCCTGTAAATAATTAATTAATATATTATCTGGTGTTAAGCCTGCAAATAATTAATTAATATATTGCCTGGTGTTAAGCCTTTAGACCTGAAATTCAGTCCTAGTTTAAATAATTTAATTATTCAACTAAAATATCATTGTTTTAAATTATTTGAATTTGTTGAGATATCGAGTGTGAGTGGGAATTTTATATTAGAAAAAAATGAAATTAGTAAAAGGCATATAAGTAGAAAGAACCGTAAACTTAATACCTTAAAATTTTAGGGTAGAGTATAGTATCAAACAAATATATTCCCTCACTGGATCAATAACAAAGAAGATTTTTCTTGCATCATTTTGGCTCTATCCAAAATGATGGACGGTCTCTATGTTCTTTTCTTCACTTTTTTTTCTTGTACCACTTGCAGGAGGCTATGGCTCTATCCAGAAGGAAAGACGTCACCTCCTGACAATGGAAAGGACCATATTTCCCTTTACTTGGCCATACAAGACACAGATTCTCTTCCCAAACTTTGGGAGGTCAACGCTGACTTGAAATTGTTTGTCTTTAACCAAATAGAGAACAAGTATTTGGTTGTCCAAGGTATATACGCTCGTCTTCCTTCTTGTTAGGAATGATAACAGGTCGGCCCAAAGACTAGCACTTTAAAGATATGGTTCGATCAGATTTGAACCGAGATCAAAACGATTTGTTTTACGGAACTGAAATTGGATTTGTCAATCCTACTTCTCAGTCTATCTTTTTGCCATGGATTTGATTTGCTGATCACTGATTGAAAATTGTTGTGTGTAGATGCGACAGTGAAGCGATTTCATGAGATGAAAACTGTGTGGGGTTTCGATCAATTTCTTCCCATCGAAACTTTTAATGATGCTTTTAATGGTTACCTCGTCGATGATACCTGTGTCTTTGGAGCTGAGGTTTTCGTTATCAAGCCGTCCGGAATACTTGAATCCATTCAAACGGTGGAGGAGCCATCAAATGGTGTTCTCACATGGAAAATTCTGAATTTTTCGAAATTGGTCAGCAGTAGCACCATTCTTCAATCCATTCTTCAATCTGAAGAATTTACCTCAGAAAATAAGAAATGGTGCGTATATAATCCTGAACATAGATTATAATAAACTTGGTTATATTTATCAGTTTCGAATTAGGTTTTGGATCAGGACTAAAATGTCAAGTCTAAATCTCGATGTAGACTTAGTTTTACAACATTTAATTTGCAACTTTCCATAATATTTCAGGAGAATACGACTATATCCCAACGGAAATGGTCCTGGAAAAGGAAATTCTCTGTCTGTCTATTTACAGCTAATGGAAGCAGATAAGCTTGGACCGACTGAACAAGTATGGGCAAATTTCGAGCTGCGAGTACTGAACAAAAACAAGGATCGGCATGTCAGAGCAACTTGTAAGAACTCATGCCCATCATGAATTTCTTAATTACTTTTAATCATAGCTTATTAGTTGTTTTAGCTATTATTGTCTTCTTGTGTAGTTGATCACTGGTATACTTCCGCGGCGGAGTCCCATATGTTCGGCCGCCATAAGTTTACGCCATTGGAAGATCTTCATGAAGCCTTCAATGGCTTTATCGTGAATGATACTTTAACTGTTGAAGCGGAACTCCTTTTCATTACAGGGGCGAAGGTTGGTTCTTGAAAAATATGTAGTATGATTGTGTTTCCTGCCATTAATACTTGTCACTGTACGTACTATATTTAATGTACTAGTTTCTTCATCCATCAATGGAAATATATTTAATCTACAATATATATTGTTAAGCTTGAAAAATATGAGAATCGTCTGATGCAATCACGTTAATGTTTAAGAGACTGGTCCATCGAATAGCTTCTTAAAGCTTAGTTTGGATTACGACAAACGAATTGTGGCCAGATTCATACATACGTAAGTACCTATATATATATACACAGATGAAGCCAAAAATTTAATATAAGATGGTTCAAATATTTATTTTTTTTAAATATTGGGGCCTCAATACACCACTAATCCTTAAATAACTCTGTCCTTTTATATATATATATATATATATATTAAAAATAATTTTTCAAAAAAACCTTGGGAGGCCCAATACACCCATGTAGCTCCGTCGGTGTGTATATATATATATATATTTTTTTTTTGTTTTTCTTCACGTATTACTAAATTTAAACAAAATGCTTACATGTATTACTTAATTAATGAAGAACAGATTATATAAAAATGTTTAATAAAACAAAATTTTAAAGTATTGATAGCACAATATTTTGTTATTGAACCACAAAAATAGGCCATATAGATTAGTTTTAATGTTTTCATATGCCAATTGATTTTGGTTAACATGCCATATATAAGACAAGTATAAAAGTTATTTTCGTACATCAAAATTAGAAAAAAAAACAATTCTTTGATTACCTTAATTTTTTGGTACGTATGATCTACACTAACCATGCCAAATCAATTTTGGTCATATTGTTAAACTTGCATTTGGCGTGATGGATAAAATAAACGTAGAGGGAAACAATTTTCTATCATAATCAATTATTAGTCAATGTGATAGAGTTGCTAAATCTCTCAATTCCCCATAGTAGTACATATTTTTTTTCCTTTGGAAATACTTCCATCAATTAAAACCTTTTAAAAGAATTGAGGACAAGATAATAATATCTTTAATTAGAACTCTTTCATTCAAATTATAGAGTAATCCAAACATTATGCCTCAAAACATAAATTGATGAATATAGATACAGAGCATTCCTGCAGCAGAACAAAACTCATAAACATCAAAACATAATGTACAATTATCAGAATTAAATATTAGAATATGATATAATCCTTTTAGATCAAAATATGACTTATATCAGATCATAACTTATTTTGTATCAAATCAGAGCTTATCTTTTGTTATAGCAAAACTTGTTTTGTATCAGAACATAACTTTTTTATATCAAAACTGAACATGCATCAGAATACAAAATATGTTAGCCTGTTAATCTTTCAAGTACAGATGATAAGGTGTTAATAAGGTGTTAACAGTTTATATGCCTGGTGAATAATTCCCTTGTCGGCAGTTATGGTTTTGAATGGCTGATTGATATAGGAGCATCCTATCATTGTGTTCCAAAGAAGGAGCACTTTTCAAGCCACAAAAGCGGAGATTTCAGGAGTGTAAAAATGAAAAATCAAATTTTTGCTAAAATAATCAGTAAGGTTGATATATGAGTTCATACAAACCTTAGATGTTTACTAACCTTGAGAGATGTATGACACATCCCTGATTTAAGGTTGAATCTATTTATTAGCGAATGTGTTAGATCAAGAAGGATTTAAACACATTTTTAGGGATAGGGGGATAGGAAGTGGAAACTTTCCAAAGGCGCAATGATGATTTCTTGAGGAGAGTTATGTTACTCGTTGTACAAGACATAATTAAAGGTATGTGGTGGTGAAGTATACATAGCAGAAGAGGAAACTTCACAAATATGTTGCATTGACAATTGGGGCATATAAGTAAGAAGAGATTAAAGTTGATAGTTGGAAAATCCCTTATCCCAGTTAAGAACTCACAATCGCTTAATCCTAGCGATCATTGTTTAGCTAGAAAGCAGCGTAAAATCTCTTTCAAGCAGCATATTGTACTTTAGTAAAAATTGATTAATCTAAGAGATGGCCCCATAGACATAAGTTGTGTGTTCCAAGCTGAGTTAAAAATTTTCATGTGTTGATTTATTTGTTATACATTAAGTTTTTCTACTTATGATTAAATTATCAAAAATTACAATTGCTCATCTAATTACTTTCTAATAAGCAATCATCAATTTCAGTTTGAAGCAACTATGACATAATAGGAATTTTACGGAACTTCAACCTCAGGTTTTTCCATTGGTAGCAAAGCAAGGTACACTTGATCAAAACTTGATGTGTTAAGTTGGTGTAGATAAGTGCACATTCATGACTATCATAGAAGGGGCGTCAATCACTAGGCCACCTTTACTTGATGGTTGTAACTATCTTACTTGGAAATCTAGAATGAAAGTGTTTATTCAAGCATAAGGGACTAAAGCCTGGACTTCTATGTTGAATGAATGGACTCATCTTATGACAAATTATGAAAACAATAGAGCGGTACCTAAAGGTCCATCTGAATGGACGAAGGCTGAAGAAGAAGAGAAATGCATGCAATTTTTAATGTTATAGATGAAGGACGTTTTAATATGATATCAGCACATAAATCAGCAAAAGAAGCTTTGAATACATTACAAACAATAAATGAGGGATCAAAATCAGTGATAATATAAAAAATTTAGATGTTGGCTATTAGATTTGAAGAGCTTAAGATGAAGGAAAGTGAAACAATTGAAAATTTTCACGAGTAGTTGCGTGATATCGCTAATCAAGCACGTCAACTAGGGAAAGTATTCAAATCTAAAACATGTCAAGAAAATCTTAGATGAGAAAACATTTAATAAGACCAACATATGTTACAAAGATAAAGATGAAGAGTTAAAGTAGCATATTTTAATGCTTACCATTGTTCTCTTCATTTGAGGACTAAAACCTTCAAAGTTTAAAAGAAAGAATGAGAATGAGAAATAATGGAGAGACTGTGGCCAATTTATGAGGTCCAGAGATAGACTGGGAAAGAATCTGTCGTGGCCCAGACCTTTAAAGTTGACAAATCTGTTGTGAAATTTTCCCAAACGACAATGGATTGATGGATGCTTAGAGCAGTGGACCTAAAACATGGGCCGAATGTGAATGAAGATCCATTGTAATAAGAAATTGAAAGAACGGTTACAGTTAGTGGTTTAAAACTCCCGCGAATACCCATCCTTGAAGAATACCAATTCTTGCCCGTAACGCAGTGCAGTGCAGTGCCGCCCACACTACCCCACATCTCTCGTCTTCCTTTCTTTCTTTCTTTCTGCTTCCCTCTTCACTCAATGAATCACTTATTTTCATGTCAAACAAACAATCCCTTTCCTTCTCCTCGTGTCTTCCTATCCTCATGTCAAACAAACAATCCCTTTTCTTCTCCCCCAACCAATCCCATTCTACTTCTCAAGCAAAGCATCCCATTTTATTCTATATATCATCACCACCATGCACGTCCCCTCTTCACCATTCCATCCTCCTCCAGATTCACCAACACCTATAATGTTTACTGATTTCATCGTTATTGAAAGAAAAGTGTAAAGTCCACCCAAGCTAACAACGATTATTTGCTTTTCTCAAGACTTTGTTTAGTCGTTTAATTGGGATACTTGGACTTTTTACAGTTTCATGTACTGTTTGTTTCCTTATATTTCAACTACCATATAAATAGAATAGCTTAGCTAACCGTGTAGATCAAATACAAGTGCTTGAGCAAAGTGTGGTAAGCTGGCCTGAGACTGAGAGAATATACTCTGCAATGGGGACTCAGAGCAAAGATAGTATTACAGAAATCGGTATGTTCATTTCAATCTCTAGGTCCTTTAGCAGCTTTTGTGTTTCACTCTCTTTTTTGGTAATTTCATGCTTTCCATTTTCCAGGAATCATGAGAACCAAAAGAGAATTTCCTCCAAAGGATTACGCTATCAGAATAAAACAATTTTCCTTACTGGCAAAGAAACATGAGAAGTATGAATCTCTTACCTTCGAAGCTGGTGGATACAAATGGTTTGTCCTCTTTCCCTCTCAAGCCTGTAAATACTTAATTAATATATTGTCTGGTATTAAGAATTGAGCCTGGCCAAAGTTTGACCTGAAAGTCAGTACCAAATATTGTACAGAAAAGTTTAAATAATTTAATTATTCAACTAAAATAACGTTGCTTTAAATTATCTTTTTAAATTTGTTAATATATGAGTATGAGTGAGAATTTCAGATTAAAAAGAAATAAAATTAGTAAATGCCATATAAATAAAAAAGATCTATAAATTTAATATCTTAAAGTTTTAAATTAGAATACAATATCAAAAAGCCATAAATTTATTCCTTCGCTAGGTCTATAATAAAAAAATCTTCCTTGTACCACTTGCAGGAGGCCATGGCTCTATCCAAAAGGACGGACGGACTGTATATTTCTTTTCTTTACTTTTTTTCTTGTATCACTTGCAGGAGGCTATGGCTCTATCCAAAAGGAAAGACATCACCTCCAGCAAATGGAAAGGACCATATTTCCCTTTACTTGGCCATACAAGACACAGATTCTCTTCCCAAAGTTTGGGAGGTCAACGTTTACTTTAAATTGTTTGTCCTTAGCCAAATAGAGAAGAAGTATTTGGCTGTCCAAGGTACATACGCTCATCTTCTTTCTTGGTAAGAATGATAACAGGTCGGACCTAAGACTAGCACTTTAAAGATATGGTTCAATCGGATTTGAACCGAGATCAAAACGATTTGTTGTATCGAACCGGAATTGGATTTGTCAATCCTACTTCTCACTCTCTCTTTTGCCATGGATTTGATTGAAAATTGTTGTCTGTAGATACGACAGTGAAGCGATTTCATGAGCTGAAAACTATATGGGGTTTCGATCAATTTCTTCCTATCGGAACTTTTAATGATGCTGGTAATGGTTACCTTGTCGATGATACCTGTGTCTTTGGAGCTGAGGTTTTGGTTATCAAGCCATCCGGAATACTTGAATCCATTCAAACGGTGGAGGAGCCATCAAATGGTGTTCTCACATGGAAAATTCCGAATTTTTCGAAATTGGCCAGCATCATTCTTCATTCTGAAGAATTTATCTCAGAAAATAAAAAATGGTGTGTATATAATCCTGAACATCGATTATAATAAACTTGGTTATATTTATCAGTTTCGAGTCGAGTTTTGGACCGACACTAAAATGTCAAAGTCTAAATCTCGATGTAGACTTACTTTTACGATATTTAATTTGCAACTTTACATAATATTTGCAGGAGAATACGACTATATCCCTATGGAAATGGTCCTGGAGAAGGAAATTCTCTGTCTGTCTATTTACAACTAATGGAAGCAGAGAAGCTTGGACCGACTGAACAAGTATGGGCAAATTTGGAGCTGCGAGTACTGAACAAAGACGAGGATCAGCATGTCAGAGGAACTCGTAAGTTCTCCTGCGCACAATGAATTCCTTAATTACTTCTAATCATAGCTTATTAGTTGTTTAATTATGTTTACGTTAATTATAAGATTCGTCGTCTTAAAGACTTAATATTAATAATATTGCAATATTAATAATATTGAACTATATAAAAGATTTAAAGTCGAAAATTATAGAAGGTCGAATCACATAATACTTTTATTTAATTAAACGATTTTGATTTGGCTATTGGTTAAGCTATTGTGGTGAAATAGTCACTTAATATGATATCAGAGCCTTTGTGATCAAGTGATTGTGAGTTCAAATCGTACCACCCACCTATCATTCAGCACAAGATAGAGTAAGCTTGTGCAAGTTTCAAGCCCAAAGAGCTTTCACTTGAGGGGTTGTGTTAAAGAATATATAAAACCAATTAAATTGACCTCACACAACAGCTTAAGTTATTGCGGTGAAATGGTCACTTAGCAGTTATTCTTGTTTTCTTGTGTAGTTAGTCGCTGGTACACTTTCAAACAGTTTCACGCGTTCGGCTGGCGTAGGTTTATGCCATTGGAAGATCTTCGTGAAGCCTTCAATGGCTTTGTCGTCAATGATACTTTAACTGTTGAAGCTGAACTCCTTTTCATTACTAGGGCCAAGGTTGTCTCTTGAAATATATTTAGTATGATTGTGTTTCCTGCCATTACTACTTGTCACTGTACGATAATGTTTAAGCGCATTTCAATCAATAAAGAATACCACTAATTTGAAATTTAAAAAGTAATAATAAAATATTCAAATTAATTTACAAATTCTATTTTTAACAAATGTGTTGTTTCATGAATTTTTATTTGTTATGTTAATTTTAAAAAAATGTTAATTTTGACCGATATGTATTATAATAGTTAGAGTTTCTAAAATACGTGACAAACATGTAAGTAAACTTAATATAGATGCTAAATTTGGATTAGAATTGAAAAAAAGTTAAAAGTTTGAGTATTTTATTGTCACTTTTTAAATTTTGAGTTAGAATTGAAAAATATTAAATGTTTAAGTATTTTATTATTACTTTTTAAAGTTCAAGCTATATTTATTAAATTAAGCAAAGTTTGAGAATTTTTTTATAATTAGCCTTTTTTTCTATGTAGGATCTAGACAAGCTTAGAATATTAGATCCATTGTTAGATCTGCTAATATCAATTGATTTAATTTTGTTACTTTATTTTAAGTTATTAAAAAACTTATCAAAATATGTAATATTACATTTGATGAAACGGTTACATATTTTATCAAATATATATTGAGAGAATTT
>JANZLX010000193.1:11182-21894 GCA_025531955.1 Erythroxylum orinocense
TTTTCCTTACTGGCCGAGAAACATGAGAAATATGAATCTTTTACGTTCGAAGCTGGGGGTTACAAATGGTTTGTCCTCTTTCCCTCTCAAGCCTGTAAATAATTAATTAATATATTGTGTGGTGTTAAGAATTGGGCCTGGGCAAGTTCGGACCTGAAAGTTAATCCTAGATATTGTACAAAAAAAAGTTTAAATAATCTAATTATTCAACTTAAATAATCTCGTTTTAAATTTTATATTTGAATTTGTTGAGATATTAATTGTAAGTGAGAATTTTATATTAGAAAGAGATGAAATTAATAAAAAGCATATAAGTAGAAAAGATCCATAAACTTAATATCGTAAAATCTTGAATTAGAGTATGGTATCGAGTCTTACAATTATGTTCTATCACTAAATTTATCACGAAGAAGATCTTTCTTGTATTACTTGGAGGAGACTACGGCTCTATCCAAAAGGACATACGGTCTGTATGTTCTTTTCTTCACTTTTTTCCTTGTACCACTTGCAGGAGGCTATGGCTCTATCCAAAAGGAAAGACATCACCACCCGACAATGGAAAGGACCATATTTCCCTTTACTTGGCCATACACACAGACTCTCTTCCCAAAACTTGGGAGGTCATCGTTGACTTTAAATTGTTTGTCTTTAACCAAATAGAGAACAAGTATTTGGCTGTCCAAGGTATATACGCTCATCTTCCTTCTTGTTAGGAATGATAACAGGTCGAACCAAAGACTAGCACTTTAAAGATATGGTTCAATTGGATTTGAACTGAGATTAAAACGATTAGTTTTATCGAACTGGAATTGGATTTGTCAATCCTACTTCTCACTCTCTCTTTTTGCCATGGATTTGATTTACTGATCATTGACTGAAAATTGTTGTGTGTAGATGCGACAGTGAAGCGATTTCATGAGCTGAAAACTGTGTGGGGTTTCGATCAATTTCTTCCCATCGAAACTTTTAATGATGTTTCTAATGGTTACCTTGTCGATGATACTTGTGTCTTTGGAGCTGAGGTTTTGGTTATCAAGCCATCCAGAATACTTGAATCCATTCACACGGTGAAGGAGCCATCAAATGGTGTTCTCACATGGAAAATTCCGAATTTTTCGAAATTGGTCAGCACCTATTATGAATCTGAAGAATTTATCTCAGAAAATAAAAAATGGTGCGTATAATAAACTTGGTTATATTTATCAGTTTCGAGTTAGGTTTTGGACCGGGACTAAAATGTCAACTTTCCATAATATTTTCAGGAGAATAATGCTATATCCCAATGGAAGTGGTCCTGGAAAAGGAAATTCTCTGTCTGTCTATTTACGACTAATAGATGCAGAGAGGCTTGGACCAACTGAAAAAGTATGGGCAAATTTCGAGCTACGAGTACTGCACAAAAACAAGGATCGGCATGTCATAGAAACTTGTAATTTCTCCTGCCCACAATGAATTTCTTAATTACTTTTAATTATAGCTTATTAGTTGTTTAATTATGTTTACGTAATTATAAGATTCGTCGTCTTCAATGCATTGCAATATTAATAATATTGAACTATAAAAGACATAAATTATAACAATTTAATTTTCTAATCATGCGGGTGAGCACGAAACGATGTAATATAGTTTTAATGATATTTATTATTTTGTGAAATCAGTCGAAAATTATAGATGATCGAATCACATGACACTTTTATTTAATTAAACGATGTTGATTTGGCTATTCTTGTTTTCTTGTGTAGTTAGTCGTTGGTACACTTCCAAAGAGTATTTCGCGTTCGGCACCCATACGCTTATGCCATTGGAAGATCTTCGTGAAGCCTTCAATGGCTTTGTCGTGAATGATACTTTAACTGTTGAAGCTGATCTCCTTTTCGTTACTGGGGCTAACGTTGTTTCTTGAAAAATATGTAGTTGTTTCCTGCCATTACTACTTGTCAATTACGACAGTGTTTAAGCGCATTTCAATCAATAAAGACTACAAATAATTTGATCAAATGTGTACGTTTTAATCCCCCTATTTTTTGTTAATTATAAAAAATCTCAAATTTTGATAAATTTTGTAATTATAATTCAAAATTTTAAAATAAAATGCTCAAACTAATTTACTGATTCTGTTTTTAACAATAGCGTCGTTTCATTAATCTTCATTTGTTATGTTAATTTTGACCAACATGTATTAATAATTAAGGTTTCTAAAATACATGGTCAGCATGTTAGTAAACTTAACATAGATGCTAAAGTCGGGCTAGAATTAAAAATAAAATAAAATTTTGGTTATTTTATTGTCACTTTTTGAAATTCGGGCTAGAATTGAAAAAATTAAATGTTTAAATATTTTTATTACTACTTTCTTAAGTTCAGGTTATTTTTATAAAATTAAGTAAAGTTAAAAAAAAATGTTGTAATTAACCCTTTTTTCTATTTAGGAGCTAGACAAGCTTAGAACATTGGATCCATTGTTACTTTATTGCCTCGATTAATATTCATATGGATTATTAATGCAATAACCTAATATACTTGTAAAAAACGATTGGAAACAAGTTGGATCGGTTAATATCAATTGATTTAATTTCATTACTTGATTTTAAATTATTAAAAAACTTATCAAAATATGTAATATTACAATTGATGAAACGGTTATATATATATATATATATATATTACTATTTGCATCGATCAATTTATCAGAACATGACAAATTGTTCGACATGGGAGATAATCAAATACCACACAAAACAGAACTGAAACAATTCAAATCATACTAAACATTGCTTACATGCATCTATAGAAACTCAAGCAAACATACCTTACATATCATTAGATGTTATTTTATAAACAGAACATATCATACATATTGTGCTTATCATAATACATACTATAAATTTAAAAGTCAACATGTATTAAGATGATTACAAACCATTAAATCAAATACAACTGTCTCATATTGTCAAATACAATTCAAAATTTTAAATATACATCTTTCAAAACAAAACAACTTTCAAAACAGAACACATTCTTCTTGGTAACTGCGGTAGTCCTTGTCTTAGTCTTTAAACCTTCTTATCAGAACCTACACGAAGGCAAAACCACCATGCTAAGCATATAGCTTAGTGGGGAATAACTAAAAAAGTTATAATATGACGACTGTTTCTAACAGTCATTTAGCATTCACATGCACTGTATTATGTCAATTCATATACAACCTTTAATTATTCAAATTATAGAGTAATCCAAACATTATACCTCAAAACATAATTTGATGAATATAGATACAGAGCATTTTTGCATCAAAACAAAACTTATAAATATCAAAACAAAATGTACAAGTATCAGAATTCAATATCATAATAGGATATAATCCTTTCAAATCAAAATATGACTTATATCAGAAGAGAACTTATTTTGTATCAAATCAGAGCTTATCTTTTGTCAGAACAAAACTTGTTTTGTATCAGAACATAACTTGTTTATATCAAAACTAAACATGTATCAGAATAGAAAATATGTTAGCCTGCTAATCCTTTTTTACAGAAGTGAATAACGGGACCAGAATGGAGGATACCATGATTGGTATTTGAAACAGAAGACACATAAGTGTCTAGAATCAGAAGACACTGGAGTGTGTGGCACAGAAGACACCAAAGTGTCTGATTTCAGAAGACACCTTAGTTTCTAATTATAGGAGCAGCTGCAGACTCTTCTAGACATACCTATTTACCCACGATTAGGACTTAACAGTTTTAAAACAAATCATTTCAGATTTTAGAATCTTATACAAAAGATGTTGTGCAACATATGTCTTTATTCCCTTTTTTTCTCAAATTGAACGTACATATGCACATCCAAACAAACTTAACATACCTTACGAGCATAAACATATGCAATAATGTACCATTAAATAGCTTATGTATTTACACATTTTATTTAATTACACAAATCCCAAATCCCAAATAATCATAATTAATTCACATCACGTAACTCCTTTGAAACACATTTGTATTCATAAGGATTCATTCATCCTTGAGCACACCATAAATTCCAACATTAAACACATTATTCACTAACCACACATTCCTTAAGTAATTACCTCAATTAACAATCCATAACTAAATGAACTATTACTCATTTAATCTAACATCATTTAGGTTCATTTTCAACCTCAATTAAGTTCAATTAAACTATTACTAAATGCCCTAACCTTATATGTGTCAACAATTGTACAAAACCAAGTTTTTCACCTTCCTAACCCTTTTTCACTATTGTGGGAATATGCCTTATAATTATCACGATCGGTTCACTCACCCACAACCTTCAAATTGCTTCCAAAACTTAAGTCCTTCATACACCTTCAACACTCCATTAGGTTCACTCACCCACTTTTGGACCCTGTTTCCGAAGTCCAACATTCGAAATCACAAAAGCATGGAGGACTCATCACTCATCACTCATCACTCAAAACTGATAACTTACTGATCAAAGTTTGGGGAACTTCCAATTGGAATTTCAGACTGGCTTCTTCAGAACATTTGTTCCCCATTGACTTATGATTCTAATGCCACAAAAAAACCTCAATTTGGTTTAGAAATGAAGAAGTATTGGCCAAAACACTTTCTGCTCTTATAAAACCAAGACTGGAAACTATCACCAACTTCGCTTCAGAAATTGAAAATCTTAGGGCTGAATTGAAATTCAATTCCTTCAGAACATTTTTAGATTCATGTCTCTAGTTTAATTTGAAACAAGAATCAACTCAATTGGAGCTCTACAGATCAAGATATCTCCAAATTACTGAAGCATGCTCAAAAAATATCTAACTTATAACCTTTTAACCAATCCTCTCACTTTGATTTAATCCATTTCAAATAGAGGATTGTCTTAGGAATCCAAAGCTTCAAAAATCAAGTCAATCGCAAAATTTTGCATTTTCATGCTTCTTTCATTTTATCAAATCCTCATATTTTCATACTTTTCATTCATTTCAAGAAAATATGACACATTTCAACATACATTTTCAAATATTCACCACAATTCAACATTTAAGGAATTATAACAAACATACACAATTAGGGCGTTGCCCATTACACAACAACTATAAAAGTATTACCCACCTAAATGTCGAAATCCAAGCTCAAGATTGCCCTTCACTTACAAAGACTTTCCCATTTTGCCCTTATTTGTCTTATATGCCTCTACTTCCTTATAACACCACCTAACTTAGTTCTAATTCTAATTTCTAATTCCCATCATCCTTGCTAATTTAAAGACTCAATTAACTAAGACATTATTAAAACAATTAAATCGAAAGAATAAATAAATAAATAAATAAAATTTCGGGGCCCAACACCCACAACCTTCAAACTGCTTCCAAAACTTAAGTCCTTCATACACCTTCAATACCCCTTTAGGTTCACTCACCCACGACCTTTAAACTGCTTCCAAAACTTAATTCCTTCATACACCTTCAATACTCCTTTAGGTTCACTCACCCACAACCTTCAAACTGCTTCCAAAACTTAAGTCCTTCATACACCTTCAACACCCCTTCACCATAGTTCATCAATTCCACCTTATTCATGCCTTAATTCGACATCAAATTCATGTCCAAACCAATTCAAAAATCATTCATTAAACATCTCACAATCAATGATCTTTCATGCATAAAAAATCCAAAGCAAAAGCTAACAATAACTATCAAGTTTCAAACTTCAATACATCATCAATTCAGTACATATTCTATCCATTTCAAACATCATATAATTCATTACACAACATGCTATCAAGTTTAGAATTCCCTTACATGATTAACTTCAAGTTCCTTCTTCAAAGAACCAAGCAATCCAGCCCTTCATGCAACCAACACACTTCCAAAATCAAGATAGATGTAAGATGATCTTAACACTAAGATGATAACAAAATAGAAGGTAGTATAAAATAGCTTTCTTGATGCAGTAACTTACTAAGATTTCAAGTAAAGATGATCCAAAATCAAGCAAAATTCTAGAAGTTGAGAGGGAGTAAGAGTTTCTATGGAGAGAGTGCAAGACAGCCAAGAATGAGCAAAACATAAATTACTCCAGCAGAAACTTGCCTCATCCAATGCTAGGTGTCATCAAATTGTAACAATATATGTCACTATGCATGTTCTTCATTTGTCCCATATTGGAACTGCCAAATTTCACCAATATATTGGGCCATTTGTTTCTCACTTATTGCTACCACTTACCAATTGTTTAACTATGTCATTTGTCAATTCATCAACTATGTTAAATGTCACTAACTCATAGGCTTGGTCGTTTCAATTTTCATGTACCAACTTATCTTACCACTTGACTTTTTCCTAATCCAAATGTATATTTTAATACCTTAATTCTTTAATAGTATCAATTAATTCCAATTCACTAAATAGGATCCATTAAATCAAAATTCAAGTCATATGCAAGTCTCAATCATATCACAATTTTTAACACATATCATACATGTACTTTCATGAACATATAACATTAAAACTAGGGTATAATTTGGAGCCTTACAATCTTGCTGCAGAAGGGGGTTAAGGAGGAGAAAATAGCTTATGATAGTTGGAAGCTCTCTATACATCATGTCAAATTTCGCTCAAAGTAAGTAATTTATCCACTTCATCAATGTAGTTATTATTATATTCATGATTTTAATAGGCATGAATGACATATATACAATTTATATGTTGATGTTTGAATATTAAGCTTTAAAATTTTCATGTAGTTTCAATTTGACTACCACTTCCTTACTATTTAGTTTGTCACATCTTCATGCTGATTTCAGGAGATTACGAGTGGATCCCAAAGGAAATCAAGCTAGAAAAGACAACTCCTTGTTTGTTTATCTACATCTAGTCGAAGCAGAGAAGCTTAAAGATCAAGAAAAGGTATTCGTAAACTACGAGCTGCGAGTGCTGAACAAAGACAAGAGTCAACGTGTTAAAGAAACATGTAAAACCTCTTCAGTCACTTAAAAAAAGAGTTGCTTACAGTTATTCATAGTACAGTACGTATAGTTGTCTCAGGCATACCCTTTGGTTTTGTCGCAGCTCGTCACTGGCATACCAATATCACCGCGGAGTCCCGTATGTACGGATGCCATAAGTTCATGCCTCTCGAAGATGTACGACATATCTCTAAGGGCTTCTTGATGAATGACACTTTTAACTGTTGAAGTTGAAATCTTCTTCGTGTCCGTGGATAAAGTGACTTATTGAAATCGTAATTACCGTGATTGGAAGTAGTTATTAGTAATTTGAATCAATAAGGCATCCTAGTCAGGCTTTAAGAGATGGTTGTTTATCAAGTTTTATCGGAGAGGTGTGTCCTGTACCATTATGCTATTTTAATATTATTCTAACTTATCTTATCTATATATTTATATTTATGTCATAGTTTCTTCAAACTAAAACTCACAGTTGCTTATCATAAAGTAATTAGGATAACAACAGTAATTTTTTTAGAATTTAATCACAAGTAGAAAAACTTAATGTGTAACAAATAAATCAACACATAAAATTTGTTAACGTAGTTTAGCATATATAGCTTACGTTTACGGGACCCTCATCTAGATTAATTAACTTTTATTAAAGTACAATAGTCTTACACAAGGCTATTACGGAGCCGACATCACTCACCCCTTGACATTATCCACCAGTACTCACACCCTGGAAAGTTATCTCACACAATAGCATGACTACCCCATGCTAACCTCAACAGAGGATTTTGAAACAACAAATGATAACAAAGATGAAAATATCTTAAGTGATTAAATCAATAATAACATAAACAAAAAGATACTCGAGTCAAAGAAACACTCCCCTATATGTGCAATCCATTAAACCATAATCTTAGGAAGTCTTTCGACAAAAATCTATCATGAATCTTTTTAATTGATCACCGAAAAAACCCACGCATAACAACTATAAAAATCATCAATTGAGCATGTAATTAATCATGGAAGCACACCAAAAACACTATTGTAAATATTGATGGATGGACTACTTATTTTCCTCTAACAAAAATTCTACTGCCTTACTTAGCAATTGATTAGCAAAAGTTCACACGCACAGTAACAAAAATCAAGGATATATGTCACACCATGGACTGCATTCAAACATAAAATTTGTTGTGTACTTTTTAATCTCTCACTCAAAGCCCACATAACACACAACAACCTAAAAGTCGATGGATGGATTTCACATGATAGAATCCTTATCAAACAAAAGTTTGTTGCCAAACATATAAGTTATCTCTGCAATACCTCCCAAAATGCAACAACACAAATCAACAATGGAACAAGTAATTGATCATCGAAGCACATAAAACATAGCTACCAAAAATCAATAATCCTTCGATAAAGCTCCTATATGTTTATCTCCAACAAAACATATTTATCTCTAATAAATCCTATCTTCTTTAGGATTCTATCTCATTTAGGATTCCTTCCACACTATCTTGACTTCCAAAAATACTAAATAATGCAAGATCTATACCAACTCAGCTTCTTATCACAAAAGATATACCAATTATATAAAAATACAAATAACACCCAAAATAAGATATCTTAACAATCTCCCCCTTTTTGGTATTATTTGCCACATTAAAATTTCCCGTAGATAAGAGAAATGGAAACTCT
Organism: Erythroxylum orinocense; assembly: GCA_025531955.1. Taxonomy (NCBI): domain Eukaryota; kingdom Viridiplantae; phylum Streptophyta; class Magnoliopsida; order Malpighiales; family Erythroxylaceae; genus Erythroxylum; species Erythroxylum orinocense. Next base: position 19,841 of record JANZLX010000193.1, read on the forward strand.
CCCTGAAATAAACGATTATAATAACACATAAAATCACAATAATCTCCCCTTTGGGACAAATCAATATTAAAAGAAGTCAACAATCATTTGAAGAAGCGTAACGAAGATCTCGTTGTTTCCACGTGAAAAATACCTTCAATGTGATCAATCTCATTAAATAAGAAGGCATAAGTATTAACATATCATTGTTCACTTTAAATCCATCCTCGTAAGACTAATCTCGAATTAAATTCATAAACCTTAAAAATGCATTCAACGAATTAGGATCAAACTTAATCAATCTCTTCCTCACATAAACCATGTGAAAGTATAAAGAATTATCATCCAACACACTCTTTTTTTACTCTACATCAGTATACTTCAAAGTTGTAAAGAACATAGTCCTAGTGCCTCATAAAGAAGTTCAAACCTTGTAAAGTCAACAGGTATGGTGAAAATATCGACCAGTTGCTTCTCAGCTGTTACATGTGAAAGAACTGCATTTTATTCTCCACTACTTCTCTAATGAAATAATACTTTACATCAATTCTTCTATTTGAGAGTATCCTTGAGCAACTAACCTAGCCTTATTCCATTCAAATGGATGTTTAGGTATCGCTTCATTCTTTTCATCAGCAGTCATAGAATGAGTCCAACCTTTGAATACGGAAGATCAGGCTTTAGTCTCTTGTGCTTGAATAAACACTTTCATTATTGATTTCTAAGCAAGATAGTTAGAACCATCAAGTAAAGTGACTTAATGATTGACACCTCTTCTTTAATAGCCATGAGTGTAGAACACTGATCTACACCAACTTGACACACCAAGTTTTGATTAGGTGAACCAAGCTTTGATAACAATTGAGAAACCCAAAGGTTGAAGTTTCGTAAAATTCTTGTTATATTGCAGTTGCTTCAAACTGAAACTAATGGTTGCTTATCAGAAAGTAATTGTGATAGCAACTCAAATTTTTTTAGAATTTAATCACAAGTAGAAAAACTTAATGCGTAACGAATAAATCAACGCATGAAATTTGTTAACGTAGTTTGGCACACATGGCCTATGTCTACGGGGCCCTCATCCAGATTGATTAACTTTCACCAAAGTATAATAGTCTTATACAAGGCTATTACGGAGCCGACATCACTCACCCGTTAACGTTATCCACCCGAGTCTGCTACCGCCCCTCTTTCTTCAGTCTTCTACTCTTCTCTCTAACTCTTACCCCTCTCTCTCACTCTCTCGCTCTCACCGTCTCTGTCGCGCAGCGTCTGGATCTGTTGCAGGCATCTGGATCGTCTCGTCGCCGCTTGGTTGTTGTCTTCTCCGATTCTCCTCCTTGCCCCGATTGCTCTCCTCTCCTCGACCTCACCTTATTGTGTAGATCTGGCATCTGCTCTACGCATCCTCTCAAACTTAATCTGCTATGATTTCGCTGCCTCTGCTCTACACCTCCTCTCTCTTCTACGCCTCCTTTTAGGTTTAATGAATCTGCTTTTGCCATGTCTTGAGATGAGCAAATAGACCAAGAACCAAGTTGATGTCGGTTAATTTCCTAATAGGGCTTAATAATACAAGGACACATGGCACTTGTTAATTGGAATAAACCACAATACACTTATGGTCTCCACTCTCCACTAGGAAACAAACCAATGACTAACATCTAATTTAATTTGTATTTCGATCAACGACTTAGAATAATCCCTCAATTTGTGGCATATATTAATGGCATCAATCGACCGGCAAGATTCTTGCCTATTTGTTGTTATGGAATTGGAAACGTTGTAATATTGTTTTTTCTTTTATTAAATTATATTTTAATTTTAAATTTTTATATATTTTGTAATAATGATCAAATATTAATTTAATATTCAAAAACATTAATTTATTATTAATAGTTTATTATTAATTTTAATAATAACAAACAATCACTAAACACTGTATATATTATGTCAATATATATAATACTTCAAATAATTAAAATATATTTAAAATTGTTTTGTGATTTTATAAAATTTAGGAATTATTTTATAATTTTAAAATTTATTCAAAATCATATCTAGTATTAATCAAT
>JANZLX010000194.1:79056-90546 GCA_025531955.1 Erythroxylum orinocense
TATTTTTTATTTTTGTATTTTTAAATATGTTTAATATTATATATAATTAAATATAATTATTGCATAAGTATTACGTCACACCGGTTTGACGGTGGTTGAACCGGTCAAACCGGTGACCAGTAAGGCCACCGGTTCGATGACCGGTCCGAGTTTCAGAACACTGATTTCAATTGATTAATGCAAACCCAATGGACGGCTACAAAATTTAGGGAATTAGGGTTTGAAATCCCTTAAACTAAAACGAGAATTGATATTGATGTTATCAAAGAAATTAGATAATAATCTTTGAAATTAGTTGTTATGAACTCTCAAATATATAACCATACTTAATTGATTGTATCTGTTCAAAAAGATTTACACTTTACAGGATGCAGTTGACATGTTCACAAAGTCGTTACAAAGGACAAGTTCCAGAATCATTTGGATGTGATTTATGTGTCAAGTTGTTAAACATTCCTAGCTACAATTTAACCTGTATAAAATATATTAATCAAAGTGAAGATTGTGATTTATGACTTATATATATGTGTGCAATCTTAAAATATTTTTGGTATAACACCAGTGATTTCTTAGGAATCTTTGGATGAACACAAAGTAGGATAAAAAATGGTTTAAGTTTACTAAATAATATATATAACATTTATAGGTTGAGAAAGAATTGGGATATTGACGATTAAAAACGAGTTATTTTAATTCAAAAGCACTTTTTATGAAAAAAGTTCTAACCTGAATAAAACTTAATAACATAACGTGCAACGCTATTGAATCAGATTGTCTTCTACTTGTTAATGCTCTTAAGGGAGGTGTTTCGGATTTATCTTAAGCAGGGGTGGTTATATCAGACTGTAAAGCTCTTCTACACGAGCTTTGGGAAATTGACGTCTGTCATGTCTAAAGATCAGCGAACAGGATAGCTCATGCCATAGATAGGGAGTTTGTTCTAGTCTGATTTTGCGAATTGGGAAACTCATATTCCTCCATTTGTGATTTATATTTTTTATTCTGAGCTCAATTCTTCTGATGTAATTTAGCCAATTTTTTTCATCAAACTTATGGATCTACATCGAGTGTAATGGGGGAGTCTATTGACTCGGGTTAGCTTGGTCCATTTGCTTCGGTTTTTTCCCGGCCGTTTTATTAGTAACATAATTATAAGTTTCAAAAAAAAAACCTACATGCCAGGAGAACAATGTGAAGATAGTTTGAGAAATTTAAACGAAAGAGGCTTTTCCAGAAATAGCAATGTGTCGAACTCAGCTTGGGTTTGGGTTGAAGCTAGTCCAAATCCAAAGCCCAATCAAATTCAAGACTTTCTTTTTAACCACTGGAGCCAACCAAGAGGCGGAAATCAACTCATGTATTAATTTTCGGAGCGGTGACCTTTCGATTGTATGACCTTTCAATCATAAGTCATAAAGAAGTAACCTTATAGTTGCTGTTAATATCGCTTTCAAATTATAAAATTATTTTAAAATAAATATTTAACACTGAATTATAATTTAAATAATACTCCCTTCTATTGAAAATAAGTGTCATTTGTGACTTTTTATGCATATTTATAATTTTATTTCTAAAATTACCTTTTAATTTCTCTCACATCTTAATTACACAAATTATATTTTCAAGGCACTTTAACATGTAATTAATAAAGGTATATCAAACATTTCATTAACTTTCTTAATAAGTGTGCATTCCTGTAAGACGATACTTATTTTAAATAGGATGGAGTATTTAATTAAAATAATATTATACTCCCTCCGATTCATAATAAGTGTCGTTTTACATACATTTTAATTATTAAAAATAAGTGTCATTCTTGACTTTGTACGCATGTTTATAATATTACTTCCAAAATTAACCTTTAATTTCTCTCCCATCTTAATTACACAGATCACAATTTCAAGACAATTTAATATGCAATTTTTCTCAAATTTATAACTTCACGGGGATCACGAGATAACTTCATAAGAGTATTAATAAGAGTATATCTATAATTTCATTAGCTTTCTTAATAAGTGTGTATTTCTTTAAAACGATATTTATTATGAATCCGAGGAAATATGAATTATAACAAAATTGAATTCTTAATTTTAATAGTTATAATCATAAGTCAAATTGCCTGAAACAAGAAAGAGCGGAAAAGAAAAGGTTCCTCTTCAATTTATTGCAAGAAGACAGGACAGCAACCCCAAAATAGGTCGCAACAATCACATGTGTTTTGTTTCTCCGAACATCATTCAAACACACGAAAGAATGAACTCTTTAGGGTCCAAACCTGCGGCTGCCTTTGCCCCGTAAAACCCGACTCCTCCTGAGGTAAGATTGCCGCCGCCGCCGCCGACGAAGCCGTGTTCCTGGTGGCGGTTGTGGTGGTCATCAGAAGCCGGCGGGTGATAATACAAACGTGCCGTTTGTGGGCAATGGGAATGAAACCTCGTAGCTATCCTCACCCCCGCATCCAAAATCTCCATGTACTTCCCCATCGAAGAAAACAATCAAAATCACTATTGGATGGAAAGCAAAGACAGACAAGAAGAGACCCAGAGAAAACAGGAGAGAAGCTAGAAGGCGTCCCAAACGTCGGAGCCCATGAAACGAAAAGCTATTTGGTTCAAGTTCAACCAAGGACGAGTTGAATATGAAGGGAATATATATATATATATATATTGATTTAATGTTAATGGTTGAGGTTTGACGTTTTCTTCACGCGTCATGCATGTTTTGATTATTTGCCTCGTTCCATGCATCTGGCATGTTTTTTGTTTTTTGTATTTTTCAAGTGGATGGCTAAAGTTAACCTTTAATTTCAACTTGAAATTTTTTTCCCCTAAAATTATAAATTATTAAAAAAATTTTCCGTTCGATCGGTTTAATAGTAAAAATTTTAAACCGTCTAATTTTTATTTTAAATTTTTAAAATTTTCAGTTTAATTTATTTTAATAACATTTATTATTAAAAACTAATTAATTAATTAATTTTAATAAATTAAAATAAACGAATTAATTTTTATTTAATAATATCTTTTTAATTAAATTTTAAATTCTTCAATGAATAAAATCAATTACATTTCAAATTATTTATTTTATTCAATATTTAATCCGTTTTAAGATAGTCTAATATTGTTTGAACCTCTTAAACCTTAATTTCTTGTTGGTTTAACTTTTGAGCCCTCTAAGAGGTGGTCGAATTGGTAAAATGAAGGAGTATGGAGTCAAAAAGTCATGTGTTCGATTCTTTTACTTACGATCTCTTGATCGAACATATCATATAGAGCTTGTTTAGTACAGAATACCCAGTTAATATAATTTGTAGACTATTGTATCAATCCCAAGATTAACTAGTTCGCTGCAAATTTCTCTGTTTCAAACTTTTGATGCAATTTTTAAAACATTAAAAAGAATACATTGCTTTGGTTTTTCGTGACGTGATTGGGAATTGATAACTTGGGAGCATTAATTTTGTTTTTGAATATATACATAATAAAGTTTCGATGACTTTTTAAACTTTCAATTTGACCTTGAATTTGATTGGATAAAAATGTCAAACCTAAAATAAGTTATTGGCCGACTTGGTAATGTGTTACATCATTTAATTTCAATTCTACAAAGTATTTGAAAGAACAATATATAAATATCATATATAGTTTTAAAAATTATAAATTTTTCTTAAATATTAAAATTCTAGATTTTTTTATAAAAACCCTTTTTCTTAAACCTCGGTTGAAAACTAACACAAAAACACACGTCATAAATATCATACATGAATTAATCAAATATTACTTACACGACGATCTGACCTAAATTTTAAACTTGAATCAAATAAACTGGACTTGATATAAGCTAATAATTTATTATAATTATCGTAAATAATTAATTTAAGTCAATTTCAATTTATTAGAATAAGTAGTTAGATTATCACATAAGTGATATTTGATTAGTCTATAAATAATATTTATATGTGTATTTTTAATTGAAATCTAAAAATATATAATTTTTAAATAATTAAAATTTAGAAGATTTTTTAAAATTTATAATTTACCTCTTATTATTAAAAGGTAATATTTATGGGCTCTGTTTTTAAACCCGGACTAGATCGGCGGGTTCGACCGGTGGTCCGGTCCAATTTATCCCTCAAAATTGGCTATAAATTGACCCAGTCTGAACCGATCAAAACCGGTCGATAATTTTTTATTATATATAACTAAATATAATTATTGTATAATTATTACGTCACACCGGTTTGACCAATAAGGTCACTGATTCGATGATCGATCCGAGTTTCAGAACACTGTTTATAGGATCAAATCATATGTGCCCATAATCTTATATCCACCATATTTTATACGATCTCCTGTTCACAAATATATGAAACTTAAAAAATATGTGAATAAGATCGTCTGAATAGGTTCCAGTTTTCATAGCATTAGAAAAATAAAGACAACTTTGGTCTATGTTTCAGTATTTCGATTTGACCGTTGGCTTATCACTTTTCAAGTTGTGACATTGAAGATTAGAAACTTAGAAGCTTTATTTGGACTTTGGACTCCTAACTTTGTGCTGAGTGACCGACCATTCAACTTCAATCGCACATGTTACCTTTAGACCGAGTCCATGTTTTCTGGAAAATGGGCTCAGTGCGACTTTCCTCTACAAGTGGATGTGTAATAAGCCCACATTGAAATATAAAATCGGTCCTCAGTGATGTTAGTCCATAGCCTAATTCAACATGACTCAATATTTAATTTATATAAATTTATTTCGGGTCAAATTGGGTTGACCCAAAGATCTGCTTGACCCACGTCTCTTTACTTTGTTGTTTGTTCAAAATTGGTGATCTATTAAGTAATCATAGGTTCACAAAGTATAACTAGGGTTGGTAAAATGGATTTGACCACGATATAAAGTTAACAATCTATACTAAAAATAATTATAAATTAAATCAAACTTAAAAAATAAGTCTTTTCGTTTTGTGAAAATTGGGGAAGGTTATTAATGTCCTATTGTAATTTTTGCAAAAAGATTATTTTCGTAATTTAAACCTATGACCTTACGATTACAAAGATATATAAGTTAATGATGCCTAACCAAAAATTCTTTTTTTTTCATTTATCAAATAAACAAAAAAGGAAGGGAAGAATAAGTGTGAAAGGAATTTAACCCTAAAAATGGGGAATGGGGCGGCAACCGGCAAAAACAGAGAATGATGAGAAGACGACGTTTTTCTGGTAAGGGGTACAGTAGAAAAGATGTCAGCCATGGAAGTTGACAAGAGATGATATGAAGCTTCTAAATGGAGCAATCAAGATGACAATGACTAAGACTAAGACTATGACTACTAAATCATACTTCCCAAGTTTTTCCAAACCCATCATTACTTCATTGAATAAGATAGAAGATACGCCACTCTTTTATATTATATTATTTTTAATAAATTGTAATTTTTTTATTAAAATTTAATATAAATTTAGCTCTTAAGTTAATTATAATTAATATTTTATTATATTTATTTTAAATAAGAAAATAATTAAGAAAATAAGTTTTTTTAATCTTATATAACCCGGACAAAATAAGAAGGGAGTTCGTATTTTATCTTTTTTTGTTTTTTATGAGAATCAAAAGAAAGGAACGAAATTTATTTTATTCTTTATAAGAGTGGGTTCTGAGTAATTGCCCGGGCTGGCGGGCTGAGTATAATGCTTATATTTTATTATTATCTTAATATAAAATTTAAGAGAAATTATTTTAAAAAATAATTGAAAACTGAAAGGTTTTAAAATTAAAAAAATAAAGTTTATTAAACCACATAAAACAAATCCATGTCTTTTATTTAAGATTTTAAATTAATTAAATCAAATTAATGTCTTTTTCTTTTAACCATAATAAATAATCAAATATTATGACCAAACCCTCTTTTCTTCTCCGAACCCCAATTGTTTAGGAAAAGTAGACTTGAAGTTCGAGCTTTGACGGCAAATTCTCAAGGATTTGGTTCGGTAAAGTTCCACCGTTTACTTCTTCTCAACTAATCGTACACTTTACACTGTTTTGAATCTGAAACCACCTTGATCCGGTTTTCTTTTTCTGTCTTTCCGGCCACTATCTCATCATGAGAGGCATTGAAATTTGAAAGACAGAGACCACGGGAGATCAGACAGCAACGTTAACACGGAGACGACACAGTGTGTGTGTTGTTAGTTGATTGCGACGTGGTAAGACAGAAACAACATGCGAAAACGCGGAACCGAAGAATGTTTGGCAAAGGAGCTCGAATCGTTACTCCGAGCCAACTGCCGGACCCCACTGAACTGAATCGAATCGAGTTTCTTCTAAACCCATGCTTTCGATGCTTTTAATGAAAGCATTTATTCAATTCCATTATTGTCTAAAATAATGGAGCTTTGAATAAGGAATCTGGTACTGGGAAAAAAAAAGGTTTAATTATAAAAACATTATAAATTTATTATTTTAAATCTTAGATTATAGTAATGAAATATTATCGTTTTAAATTTATAACAAAATAATTAAGCCCTAATTTTTTATTAACACTTTGAAATAATGACACTTGGAATAAGGAATTGATGCAAAAATTTGTAAAAAAAAATACTTAATTTTAAAATATTAGTTTAAAATTTTAAAAAATACTAAAATATTATAATTTTTAATTTATAGTAAAAATATCTAAACATTAAGTTTTTTTTGTTAGTCTTGATCATGTTGCGAAATACATCATATTGGACTTTTGTTACGTGATTGTTGGGATAACAATGGGATGGCTCATGGGTCAACTCTGATAAATTTTTAAAATTAAAAGAGTAAAATAATGTCTTTTTTTAATTAGGTTCAAACTCAATCTACCTAAGACATAACTCTTGCTTAGAATAGTTGAGTCTCGGGACCTATAAGTTGACCCATTAAAAACACCTAAATCTAAGCCTATAAATTAGCCTATTGTCATCCCTATATGACTAACATATATTATAATTTTGACACATTAAAATATTTGTCATGTGACGAAAAACTAATGTGATATAGCTCGTCACGTTATTAAAATTAACAAAAATTTTAATGCCAAATTATTTTTGCTATAAATAAAAATTAATATTATTTTTAAAAAAATTGAGTGAATTTTGAAATAATTTACCAAATTAACCAAAAGAGAAAAGGAGCATTAAGTAGTAAAGTTTGAAGAGGAGCACTCGCTCTTTGTTGATGCTTTGTTCTCAAGGGTCCAAAGCTCAAAAGGGGATTCTATGCTCCAACGTAATTGGTAGATTCCGCAAGAGTTATGGCCTATCATGTTTGTTCTGTTTGGTATGTAGGATCTAACCAACTGGTACGTATCTCCTTATCTTTGTATCTATAATTTCATATTCACCAAACTGTACAACCACACATTTCTCTACAGTCAAGAAAATGTGTGGACTGATCGGCTGTAATTCCACAAAACACTTGGATTAATGGATTAGGATTTGATCTCATTATTGATCAATCCGAAAAAAACTGATATTGTCATGATTATGTTATTCTCAGAAGATGGTGGTAAAACCTGATGTTTCTAATGGTGGATACGATGATGAAGCTCCACCGAACTGGTGTGTAGTGTTCATACGATGATGAAGCTCCACCGAACTGGTGTGTACTGTGTAGTGTTCCTTTTCCGACAAACTTCTGGCATTGGTTGGACTGAACTGAACAGAACATTAAAATCATCGATTCTATGAATATATTCCACTTTCAACAAGTTGATAAAACCAAGTTGCCACCAATCTTTTTCTTCAAGTTTTTTCTTTCTTTCAATAATAATTATAATCCGCAATTCTTGTTCCAAGTCACTTTAGCTGTCAATATTTGAACAATTCAACGATACTTTTGTTTATTCAGTATTAACGAACCTTTTCAAATTGCTCGTAAATTTTTACTTAATTGTTGTTGTTATTCTTGTAATCAATCGTGTTTTTGTGTTAGAATGTTCCATATTGTCTAGATATGAAAATATTAAATAGTTTATAAGTGGTAAGGGTCAACTATCTAAACAACTAGTTCTAGTTATTTGGACAATGGTTGACCCAATCCTAATTCTTATTAGTGGACTGTACACTTTACCCATTTAAAAATTTAACATGGTATCAGAGCAGGTTGACCCAGATTATTAATTTTCGGGTTGTCTATCTGGATGTTCATTCCCAGCAGTCCGGTTCGGTTTCCACTGCGTATATTTCAAGTGACAACTGGATGTCCAGTTCCAGTTACACTTGAGGGGGAGTGTTATAATGTCTCATATTACCTAGACATGAAAATATTAAAAAGTTTATAAGTGGTAAGGGTCAACTATCTAAACAACTAGTTCTAGTTATTTGGACAATGGTTGACTCAATCCTAATTCTTATTAGTAGACTCTACATTCTACCCATTTAAAAATTTAACATTTTGTGCTCTCTTTTGCCCAACTCCGGGGTAAACTAGATGAATCAAGTTCACGCACTTTTGTCATTTTGTTTTTTAATTCATTTTCGAGTGTTTATAAATACCAAAATTTGTATAAAAATAAAAACTTCAATGCATGGATGAAAACTTCAAGATTGGACCTTCCATCGGCTTATGTGGAGGAACATGAATTATGTTACCTCGTAGGTGATGCCACTATGAGAGATGAGTAATCCTTGCAAGTTTTCCTTGATGTGCCAATTTCGTCAGTGTGTTTGTAACAATAAATATACAGACCTGGTCCTCTTTGTCGCTTTAGAGCCTGTAGGAAGTTGGATTACCAACTTAGGAAGTTGGATAGCCAACTAACTCCTGTCCGATCCTTCCACGGGGACTCACATGCTATTGGCCAAAGAATATTCTGATCGATCAACCTACAGAAAAGTTAGTGACAAACAATAAATAATATAATTACCTCCTCTTTGTATTTGAGTTGAGAAGTTCTCTAACTTAAGAGATTACTTTGAGATACACACTTATCATATTTCTGACTTCATCCTTAAAGATTTGCGCATTTCGTTCGGTCCATATATAGTAAATAGTAGTGGATAGTAGGAGTGAGAAATGAGTAAAGACCGAAATCTTGTTAGTGGAAGCAGTACTAAACTAAGAAAGAATAGCTTAAAGGAAAATATTCAATTTTTAAGTGACTCAATTGTAAAAATCTTAAATAGTTCAACTTTTTAATCTGATTTTTAACTTTTCAGCTCAACTTATTTTAATAACTCTTACGTTAAATTTTGATTGATTTATTAATTAATCAGTTAATTTTCGTAAATTAATAAAACTTTCAATAACATCTAATGGAAATTCTTTTTTAAAGAAAATAAAAATAAATTAAAAAAGGGAAGGTTCAATGCACAAATGAAAGAGGCCAATGGATGTACTCAAAACTATACACAAAGAAAACAAAGAAGTTACACGAGACCTTAGATAATAATTATAAAAAAAGCTAAGTGAGAAATTTCCAAATATTTTGCTGAAAATTAGATATCTGAAAACGAAACTTAAGACCTAGAAGCTAAGAACGGATAAGCTCGATAATGTCTTGGAACGATCGATGTCATCTGCTAAAAATGCGATTATTCTTTTCATATCAAATAAAGTAAATAGTGACAGAGAGAACTAACCATAATAACATATGTCTGAAATCTTTTTGCTGGAGAAGATGGATGGAAGCCTACTGGAGGGGGGAAATCAAGAAGTTGAATGCCAAGTAGAGGGGATCTTCGTAGAAAGAACCTCAAACTAGAGAAGAGAACCGACACTGAAAGAAAAGATAATCATGTATCTCTGAAAAAGAGTCGCATAATACATGAAGAAAACAAAATACCAAGCATCTGGAACTTGTCTAGTGGAAATTCCGTTAATATACGAGGTCTAAAATAATAAGTTATCATAAAATAAAATAAATGAACTAATTTTCATTTAACAATTTTCTTTTTCAATTAAACTTTCAATAGGTAAAAATGATTTTTTAACTACATTTTAAATTATTTAATTAAACGTTTGACTTGTATCAAATTCAAATTTTAGACTTACCAAAACAAATCAACGTTATACGCAAATATTTTGTTATCGTTATATTCTAATAATTTTTAATTTATTTATAAATTTAAAATACAAGATTTAAAAAAAATTCACACTCATTGTAGATAAAAATATATTACAAGAAAATATGTAGTGATTAAATAAACATGATAGATATTAAGTGATGATTTTTAGAATATAATAATTGAAATAAAGAAGTTGAAACCACATAACTAACTTTAATTAAAAATTCGACAAAATCTACTTTTTATCATGACCGTCCAATTGATACACTACCGAACAAATAATCCTTAAAACTTGTCGTGATGTCGTGTCAAGCGATGGATGGTTGTTGAAACAGAAGTATCCAGTGACATGCACGTTTTGATAATTAAGCACGTGAATCTATTCCCTGTTTAGATTATACATCAACGTTTTAAAATTGAAAGCTAAATATAAGATTTAAAAGATACATCCGTGCCATAAAATATATTAAAGATTAAATAAATTTTAAAAATTTAAATATAATTGAAAATATTATACTTTTTAATTGAAAATTTTGAAGTTTAATTAAACAAAATATTATTAAATAAAAATTAATTAATAAACTTATCAAATTTTAACAACAATAATTATTATAGTAAATAGAACCAAAAAAATTTAAGTATTTAGTTGTTTGATCATATAAAACCACTGATTAAGTTGACGGGTTGAACCCGATCTACTATTTTTGTTTTAGAAATTTGCTCTAGTGATTGAAAAATTACAAAAAGAAAAGACGATTGTACCTAAAAATTATTACTGACTACAAGAGTAGAGGATAGAGATAGAAATAGAGATAAATAAGCATAAAGTGTTAATTCAATTTACTCGAATTTAACAAATACTCTAGTTTATTAAAAAATTAATCCAAGTTGGAAATTTTCTTTAATAAAATTATCATTATTTTTAAATTTTATTTTATTTTTAATTAAAATAAGTACATTAGATTTGATATTGTACAACACAAAAATTGCTACCAAATTATTTTGTATTAACCAAAATTTTCTATAATATAAGATTCAAAGATTGAGTTGGAAGGAAAGTTTCAAATTGCATTAATTGTACTCGTTAATATTAAATTAAATTTTATAATTTTGAAGAATTAAATTCAAAAAATTATATTTAAATATTTTTAAGCATCAAAATGTTTCTACAAATATTTATTATGTTTAAAATTTTATTAAAAGATAAAATTATTAAAAATCTTTTTTTAGTTTTAGTTATAAGATAAGACTACATTTATTAAGGGATTATAATTCCATATAATTAAAAATAAATTTTAATCTCATTAACTACTATATTTTTTCAGTTTAGCTTCTAACATTAATTTAAATAATTATTTTTTATTTTGAACATAGGCAAATAAGTTTTAATTGAAGCAAATTGAAGCGTAAGCATAAATTCTTATGAAAACATTTAAAGAAATATTAGGTT
>JANZLX010000194.1:93515-104607 GCA_025531955.1 Erythroxylum orinocense
CCGTTAAATTTTTCAAATTGATTTTTAACTTTTTAATTCGATTTATTTTAATAACACTTGTCGATAAAAATTGATCAGTTTATTAATTAATCATTCAATTTTTATAAATTAATAAATTCTTATAAGCTAAAATAATTCAATTAATTTTTATTTAACAAACTTTTTTTGGTCTTTGACCAGAGTATCAACCGGCAGACCTAGTGACTAATCCCCTCGTTGATGGAAAGATACCTCACAGAGCGAAACAGCTGGCTCAAGGATTTAAAACTGCTTCATACCCAAAGCCAAGGATCAAACTCCTAACCTTTTGTTAAGGATTGATAGATAAATATAATTTCTTTTATTCATATCTTAAGTTCTTCAATTTCATTCAATTTTTAACTATGGAACTTTTTAATCTTTAAACTTTTTGTTTTTTTTATTTAACTTTTGATCCAATTTGAGTACCTACACTCAAAAAAAAAAAAAAACTCACACGAGTGCCAACTCTATACGAGACCCTAAGTAATTATTTTCTAAAATATAGATTGTCATGAGACAGGTTAGTTTTACTCTATTGACGACAACATTGAAATATTAATTCAACTTAATACGAGAGAAATTGTTGATTCGCATAATTGATCATCGTGTTTGGTTAAAAGGTCAATGGCGTAAAGTTACCGTGCACTAGATTATGGCTGAACGTCTTTAAGTTAGAATTCGAGATAAAGGCGACATGCGCGCCCAATGCTCGATTACCTAAGTTAGAATTCAAGATAAAGGTCAGGTTTTAACCGATTGAAGTTTAAGAATAAAAACAAAACGCAAAGTGTGAATTCAAAACCGATAAGGAACGTATCAAATCAAGCTTCGTTTGTTGTCAATTTATTGCTTTAATGAGAGAATTTCTATTGATGTCGTTTAGTATCACTTAAAAAGACATTATCTTGCTAAATGAATCTTATGACAACTACTTAAGAACTCCTAATGCACACCAAAACTAAAAGGAAAAGGTTACGTGAGACTTAGAACAAATGCATCTGCAAAGTGTTCACATGTAAAAATCAAAATGGTAAAATCATTCTTCAAAGTAACGCTTCTGTAGTTATGAATGGATAGAAGAAAGTGTCGTTTCAATGGAGGTTTTCGATGGATGTTGACGATGCTGTTTTTGGAACCAAGCTATGAATGTTTCCAAGGTGTAATAATTGCATCCTTATCTCAAGTCATACTTAATTAAAAGGGTTTTAGATGATAATTAATGATAGTAATAATGTAATTTATAGCACTTTTTTTTAATTTAATTAAAATAATATTATTTAAAAAATAATCTTAAATATCAAACAAATTTTTAATTCCACCTAGTCAGTTAGAATTCCGTAGAAATATGAAATCTGAAAAGGTTAGTAGTAGTCAGTCTTATCTCTATTTGTTAGAGTGTCTCATATTGTTTAGACATGAAAATGTTAAAGGATTTATAAGTGGTAAGAGTCAACTATCCAAACAACTAGTTTTAGTTATTTAGACAGTTATTGATTCAAACCTAATTCTTAATAGTGGAATCTACACTCTGCCCATATTTAAAAATTCAATACTATCACTAGAGAAATTGGTAAATTCATAGTTTTATCTTTATTATTAAAGAGATTGATAAATCGACAAGTAAAGCAAAATAATGATAATATAAAATATAAATAAATACATCTACATAAAACAATAAAAATATGTAATATATATATATATAAAATATAAATAAATAAATATACATAAAATATATATATATATATATATATATATATATATATATATTAACAATAGAAGATAAAAAGTAAATAAATACACAAATAAAAAAACCGATCATTGCAAGATAATAATTAAAATAAGTAAGACAACAATAAGACTAAATAATTAGAATGACAATAACGTGTAATAAACAATTAAGGCTAATTATAAAACGAGAGATTTAAAAAGAAAATATTTAAAAGATTTAAGAGTACGAGAAAGACCTCTATATGTGAGATATTTTATCCGTAACTTAGTACCTAACCTAATACTAAATTTAGAATCATTTAAGAACTAGATTTAGATCAATTGGTAAGGTGGATGGAACTAAAAGTTGATAAATTTTTATGATGTTTCAAGAGAGTTGCATGAAGGATTGGTTAGAGCTGACGCGTAACAGTCTGTTGCTAATCTGGAGTACGACAGACCAATTGCTGTCCTTTCTGACTGGTTACATAAGATCATCGTTGTCAGGTGCAATGCATTAAGTCAAGCAACTGAACCTCGCAGCCAATTACATGTTACACGTGTACAATCAAAAGGATGTCACGTGTGTCTTGCTTTTTATATTAATTGCCTTCACATGAAAACTACCCCCTTCTCCCAATTTAATGGAATTTAGTAAGCTATTCATTTATTTATTTATAAAATAAAATATTTATATTTTCTATTTTAATTGCAATTATATGACAAGTATAATTTTAAAATATCAATTTATAATTACATAATAACGATTTCGATAAGTTCAATAATACGTAGTATTATCCTTACTTTCTCCAAATAAATAAATAAATAAAAATGAACTATTTAAGATAATTATAATAAATTAATAATTCAAGTATAATTTAAGTAGTTTAATTTTGGTTTTAAGAATTCAAAAAATTAGTAATGTAAAATAGTATTTAATTAGCTCATATTAATATACATATTATAAATTATTTTATCAGAGACAGTTTTATAAAAAATTGTTGATAAATTTTTAAAATTTTTGAAGCTAGTGCATTTGCTCATGTATGTATGATTAAAAAATTCAACCAATTCGACTGATTTAATCGTAAAAATCTTGAATCGTCTAATTTTTTAATTCGGTTTTAAACTTTTCTGGTTTAATTTACTTTAATAACTTTTGTTGTTAAAAATTGATTAATTTATTAATTAATCCGTCAATTTTGTAAATTAATAAGTTATTATGCCAATTAATATTTATTTAAGATTACCTTTTTAATAGATTTTTTAGTCATATTTAACAGTTTTTAATAAACTAATTTCTAGATTTTAAAATATTGATATTATGTAATAGCGCGTCAAACCCAGGGGAGAGACTAGCGCGTTTTGTCACAAAACAGGAGTCGGCGTTCAACTTAAATAGCTGAATTAAAGACAGCGAAAAATAATCGAAAACTTAAATATAGATATTTAAATTTTTGAAAAAAAAGAAAAAAAAGGGACTCTATAAAAACCGACTCTCCCGCTATTTATTCGCCATTGATTCTTATCTCCCAAACGATACACGAACTACGCTTTGAACCCATAGCTCTCTTCTCCCAACACGCACAGGCTCTTCTCCTTTAGTTTCAATATGTCTCTCACGGAGGACTCCCCTTCTCGCTCCTCCGTCATCGTCATCGGTGCTGGTTTTTCCGGTAACGTCATCTTGTTAAGCACACGTGCATACACACGTGAATATGAACGTGTTTTGTTAGTATTATAAGTGTCGTAAAGATTTTCTCTCTTATTGTATGAGTTGTCAGGTATATCGGCGGCGAGAATGTTGGCCGAGAATGGAATAGAAGATTTGTTGATCCTGGAGGCTTCTGATCGTATTGGCGGGAGAGTTAGGAAAGAGAATTTCCGCGACGTGACGGTAGAGCTCGGAGCGGGATGGATCGCCGGAGTTGGTGGCAAACAGCGTAACCCTGTCTGGGAACTTGCCTCTCAACACGGTCTCCGTACTTGCTTTTCCGACTATTCCAATGCTCGCTATAATATATATGATCGGAGGTACGCTCTATTATCCTAAAATATTGGTTATTTCACTAGACATTGTAATCTTATACCTAGTGTTCTTTTCGTGTTAATTAAGTTTAGAACTTTTTTTTGACCTTTCCCTGTGATTCAGAGACCGGAATTTTGAGGTTTTCTTTTTAAACCAGTTCTTTTTCTTTCTTGATTTTTATGTTCCGAGTGAGTGTTTATAATCCGTGAATGTGTGTGTTTCAGTGGAAAAATATTTCCAAGTGGATTGGCGGCGGACTCCTACAAGAAAGCGGTGGACACGGCGATTGAGAAGTTGAGGCACCAAGAAGCAAACCATGACGGTGATATTCTGGAACTACCTTGGTAAAACTCAAAAACTCTTTAAGTAAATCACTTGTGGGTTTTACTACTTGAGCTAGCTTTATAATATTATCAGAAGGTATTTGTAGTGGATTCATTTGAATAGTAGAATTTGCATTTGTTCAATAGCTCACCGGAGACGCCAATAGACCTTGCCATTGACTTTATCCTCCATGACTTTGAGATGGCAGGTTGGTTTTCTTCTCTAATTTTATCGTAAAAGATGAATACTGAAAACGGAAAGGAACTTTTTAATTCATGCGTGTAACTGATGAATTGGGGTTTTGTTACAGAGGTGGAGCCAATCTCAACGTATATAGATTTTGGAGAACGTGAATTTCTTGTGGCAGATGAAAGAGGCTATGAGCATTTGCTGTATAAAATAGCTGAGGATTTTCTGCTTACTTCGGAGGGTAAAATCGTGGACAATCGCCTCAAACTTAATAAGGTAAATACAAAAATTAAACCTGCTTTCTTTGACTGCGAATCTCATCTTGCTCTTGGTTTGTTCGTTTGTTTTTACTTTTACAATTATCAAATCATAAGTTGAAAAGTTAAAAAAAGGGGGGGTACAAGATAAAGCGTTTTTACCTGTTCAGTGGAGGAAAAGGAACAGGGAAAATTGGTGAAGAAGGGCCTAAACTCTGTTATGTAATATGTAGTCATCCACTGCTATCTTCTCACTATAGCGATTGATTGACCCACTTTTGGTGTTCGCAGATAGTGACTTCCTGTGTCTTATCTACTTTTTTATATGTTATTTTGTGATTTTCCTCTTTCCCACGATTAAAGGTTTTTTGCTTTGGAGTCAACCGGTTTCTGTTCTGCATTTTTCTGGTGACATGATTTTGTTTCGTCAATCAGCTTTTAGTTTTTGAGTTTGGTAAACCTAGAAGTTATTACCTGTACATTTATGTCGAATTCATTTCATCTTGATGGCAGAATGGGAAGATTTTTTAGAGTTGATTTTTTGGGTTGATATGTAAGCCTGAAGAAGGTGACAAGATAGCTAAGTTGAGAGAAGAGAAATCCATAGAATAAGTAGTGGTTCAGAAAAAAAAATTCAAGCAACAGTTCGGCTATAAATTGGTGGACCTCCACATTTATGGCTACCATAAATTGGGTTCGTTGAGTTCCTTTTAAGTTTTACTCGGTTTCAAACCAACAACTTGCATAGTCAAACCTTAGAACTTCGGTCTTCTCCGTGTCTCTGTAGTTTAATGACAAAAGCCAACTTTCAACGAACTTTTCTTGAGTTAATAACTCACCAAACATGACAGGTTCAATCATATAGCCATGAATTGCCACAATCTCAGCTATCCTTCAATCAGTAGGTCCAATTATTTCTTATGAATGCCTTGCGCAACTTGCACTACTCTGTACAGTGATTTGTAATGACCAAAAGATGATACCCAGGAGGTTGAGATGTCAAGTCAAAGTAAAAACATGAACAGAGATAGTATTGTCCATTTATTCATTTAATGTCTTCCTCCTGTCTTTGCTTAAATTGGCTCGAGATTCAGAAATCAGACAGCCTTTTTCTTATGCCACAACCTAAAGCATACTAAGGTGGTTTTCTTTGCAGAAATCCTATCAGATAGAAACTGAAACATAATATTAGAGTTTTGTTTTTCTTTTTTGTCTTCTTGACCCTTGAGTAGCTTACCAATCACTTTAGAAAATTGCGTTGCACATGTTTTAGTGGCTTGACTTGAAAGATTCTCAATTTCCTCAATGATTTTACTATTGATTTAACCATTTTTTAATGACATTACTTTTTGTTTTTTTTCCCTCTATCTCCAAGGCTTCTTGAATGCAGCACATTTCTCCAGAAGTTCATATGACTTAAATGATTTTTTGCATGGATTTGGGGCAGGTTGTTCGGGAAATACAGCACTCGAGAAATGGCGTCACGGTGAAAACAGAGGATGGTTGCGTTTACGAAGCCAATTATGTGATTTTGTCTGCTAGCATAGGCGTCCTTCAAAGCGATCTCATTTCTTTCAAGCCGCCCTTGCCCGTACGTCTCATCTTCCTTCTTTTAACGAAAAGTTTATTCCTGTTAGTTTTCGCATCAAAAGCTTTTTATCCTAACAACTAATCCGGCACCGCCTTGATCTTTTTGCCCAAATAGCAACTTGGGACATTGTTTCAACTTGTTAAAAAAATGATGCAAGTAGTGGTAGTTTGTCATCTCCACGTCAGTCATGGTGTCAACATTACATGTCATACGTTGAATAAAAGCCACTGGTTTCACTCCCTCTTTTGACATCTTTCAAGTTTTGTTTAAAGTTGAAGCAATCCAACTACGGAAGTGAGTTGAAGTTTTGTCCCTGTACACAGATGTGATCACTTGTATGATTCTCGTGTCTTCAATGTGCATTTACCATTTCATGTCTCAACCATTCAACGCAAGGAATCGATAGGATAACCCTAGGTCCTTAGGCATGGGTCCCTATGCCATAGGAGTCTCCAGGTTTTGAGATTTCAGGACTATCCCATAACATTAAATAGGCTCTGAAGATGAAACAAGTCAAATATCTCAGGGCAGCTACTTTCTGTATTAAACTATACTTTTAGCTGCTATGATCATAGATTTTCGAGGTTGCTTACTGGCTACTGCCTCTGAAGTAGCAAATACCATGGATTGTTGCAAGAGTAATCCATAGAATTGTCAATCCACAGTTACCGTTGGGTTGCCCTTTTTAAGCTGGACCATCTTATTTGCTTCACCATGTGTGAGGCCTTTTGCGGGTGCAAGTTGCAGTTTTTAATACTATAGTGGGACAGTTGTAGTTTCCCTTTGATGTGAACTACCTATCCTGATGGGAACTAAATTACAGTGCTAGGCAGTAGGGACAGATCTTCCAAGCCTAAGTTTTGACGAGAGTACACTGTCAAGTTAAGTGGAGATACGCACCATATCGCCTTTGATACAGGTGTAGACCTCTGGCCTCGATAGCTTGAAAAACTCAAAAAAGAAAATTCCCTAGTTACGTGGAGTTTGTTGCTTCATTTGTGATAGTTAGACATGAAGGCCAGGGAGGGAACCAGTGGAGCTGATCTTTACTATCGTATTAAGTTTTTGCTAATATTTCCATATCCATATGTTTGTTTCCTTTTGTTTGTGGTCCCAAAACTGAGAAAGATCGACTTAGTAGGAAGTTTTCCATTATCACATTCTTGCTTTTGGGTCACATTATTACTAATAAAGTGAAATAATAATGACACAGAAATGGAAAACTGAGGCTATCGAGAAATGTGATGTGATGGTGTACACCAAGATTTTCCTCAAATTTCCCTACAAGTTCTGGCCTTGTGGTCCCGAGAAGGAGTTCTTCATCTATGCCCACGAGCGAAGAGGGTATTACACGTTTTGGCAGGTTGGTCACCCTTAAAACTATCTTGCCTAATTCATATATTTTTATTCACTAATACAGCTGCATATGATTTATAAATGAATAGTTTGATTGAATGACTAATAGTATCTCAAACTTTATTAAGGGTTTAGCAGTTCCATTTGTGAGGCCTTGGAAACCGTATCATGGGATTGATGGGATAATCTTTTAAATTGTCTCTAGTCAGCATCAGATGAATCCTGTGGTTTGAAAATGAGCAAGCACAGTCTACTTTAATTGATTTTAAAATAACCTGTCCTTTTCTTTGACATGTCATTGATTGATGCTAATCTTTGCTGTTTCAACTTTTCAGTAAGTTGCTTGTCTTTTGCTTTGGGCTGTGACTGCCTCTTTGCTTTTATGTTTGTTTTGATTAAATATGATGAAAATTTGTGAAGCTTCCTTGCATTTTATTGCTTTTATTTCTTTTGTATGATTCTCCTCCATGCAATGTATATATATGATATTCGTGTGTCATTGTCTTAGAGCTGGCATTGGTAGCTGTACTGAGCAAACTAATCTATGCCTTCCAACCTATACTCGTATTGGCAGCTTATAATATAAGAGACGATCCCTTTCAGAGTTCAGGTCCATATTATAACATGTGTACTTGTGATCTTCGTGTGGAATCTATACTATATTATAATCTTTTGATGTGATCGAACCAGATTTTGTTTCTATCACAACAAAAACACTTTTAACTTGATATGAGAAATACGTTCCATTAATCAAACTCCAACTCTCCAGATTCTGATCTGTTATTTTGTCATCAGCACATGGAGAATGCATACCCTGGTTCCAATATCCTGGTTGTAACGTTGACAAATGGGGAGTCGAAACGTGTCGAGGCTCAGTCTGATGAGAACACATTGGAAGAGGCCATGGGAGTACTAAGAGACATGTTTGGACCAGACATACCTAATGCCACCGATATACTTGTGCCCCGCTGGTGGAACAACAGATTCCAGCGTGGCAGCTATAGCAACTACCCCATCATTTCAGACAATGAACTGGTTAATGATATAAAGGTCAGTAACCTATCTCTCTGTCTCGTCTGTTTCATCGATGCTGGTACATACTTTATAGGTAATCTGTCAGAATTTCACTGATGTTAAAAACAAAATGAAAACAGGGAAGATAAAGAAATACTAAAAAAGTTGTGAATTTGTACTCATATTAGCTGAGGCTGTTTTGTTCAGGCACCAGTAGGACGGATCTTCTTTACAGGCGAACACACTAGTGAAAGATTCAGTGGCTATGTACATGGAGCTTACCTTGCAGGTGAGAATACAGACTGGTTTACAAACACTGGTGTGCTTTTTAGCTTCTTTAGTTCTATTATCTCTAATGTAATGAGCTTGAACTAGGCATTGAGACAACCAAATCACTGTTGTTAGAAATGAGAAAAGATGACGGCAGGAAAAGTGGGAGCCAAAGCCAGTCGTTTCTGCTAGAACCTTTACTAGCTCTGACAGAAACATTAACTCTCACACAGGCGGAGCCAGTCCCAAAGCTACACAAGTGTGATATCCGGACACAGCTATATCTAAGTGGCAAGCTTGGAATCCCAGAAGCAATATTATGACTATATGAACCTAAGATAGAAACTAACCCCCATGATTACCATAAAGATGAAGGTATAACAACCTACAACATGGGTTTGGACTCGGGATCAGTTCAGACACACCTTGATAATGCCATAATCAGTCCTCGTTGCAGGTTAATGAAGTGAAGAAGATGCAACCAAACCACCCAAGGACTGCAAGGTAATCACAGAAAAGGGTGTGTCTAAGGTGCCATGCTTAGTCCTTGTTTGAGGAACTAAAACTATGAAAGATCAAACACAGAAATGGTTGCTATTTCCGAGAGAGCTGTATTAGGCATTCAAATGTAATAATTGGTTCATTGTTAGACGGAAGATCTAGAGAGAAAAGCTTATCATATAACCATAGGCTTCAGTCCTACTGGTCCATGGATAAGGAGTCTATGGATTTAGCTATAGATTTCTAGACTACGTTAATTACCACTCTTAGAATCAAGTATATAATAAGAAATCAGACCGGATTATTCATATGTTGTGAAGAACATGACTGAAGGAAGCAGAAGTGAAGCATTCAAAATTTTTCATTGAGGATCAACTTGTAGAGCTGTTGTTTTTGCAGCATTATCACTCACTAATTGCAGAGCTTATAAGCCAAGATAGTGATAAGCAATGTAAATGGTAATGCATTGGAAAATTTATAAGGGTGGAAGTGCAGATGCATGTTTATTGTGTAATATTATATGCAATAACTGTAAATTTTCAATAGAAATTTCATTATTAAATAATAAGACACTTTAAGTGATATTATGTCGATGTATTAAATTAAATTAAATTATTTTATAAAATTGAATTGAGTTTAAAACTTGAATTTTAGAATATTAGGGTATGTTTGATTGGGTGGGTTTATTAATAGGATATAATGAAATGTAATATTATTTTATCGTTTAGGACAAGGGTTTATAATAGAATGAGACAAAAAAGAAGAGTTTCATGTTACATCTCATCCTATTATAAACAGTAAAAATAAAAAATCTTGAAAGGTTTAAGATAAAATGTAAACTGATAAATAATTTTATACTATATTATATTATAAACTCTTCGTCCAAACAATATTTTATTATATAATATTTTTTTATATTAGGAAAGAAAAATAAATTACATTACGAGTCCAAGAAGCAAATTTCTGACTTATCCTCTAAGAGGAGTACGTGATATTTAATAGGTGGAGTCTCAATATAAATAGTTCCTAATACAAAATGTTTTGTACAAGACGCTAACAAATTAGTACATTTGCTGCTCTTGTCATATATATAAATTGAGTCCAGATCTTTTATCCAATATTATTTTGTCTTATTCTGTCTTATAAAATTTTAGCCATTTATTTTGTGGAACCCACGCGGATCTCACGCAGACCCCACATAAATAAATAGCTAAAAATTATTAGATACAAGAAGACACTATAATATTAAACAGATGATCTGAACTCATATACACTACAAAAAAAGTATGAATTAGCAACGGAAAATAAATCGTAGCAAATTAGCGACGAAAAAGTTATTTCCGTCGCTAAAATCGACGTAAAAAAATTCATTTAGCGACGGTTATCATTTCCGTCGCTAAAATTGGAGGAAAACCACCACGGCAAAATTAGCGACGGAATTTAAGGATAGTAAAAGTTTCGTTCGGTAATTGCGTGGCACATTAGCAATGGAAACTCTATTTCCGTCACTAAAATCGGCATGATAAATTTTTGTTTTGCGATGGATAACATTTCTGTCGCGAAAATTAGAGAACTTTTTTAGCGACGGTAAAAGATTCCGTCAGCAATTTTGCCCTAAATTTAGCGACGGAACACTTATTTCCGTCGCTAAAATCGGTAAATCACTTTTAAAACCCCCTCCCACCCCTCCCACACTCTGGTTCTTCCTCCTCCAGCGACTTCCTCTCTCGTCTGGTGAGTTCCTCTTCTTTCTTGCTTTTTTTCCCTCTGATTTCTTTATTACTCTTTCTTGGTGGGTTTTTGATTGTCATATATAGTATTGATTTATGTGTT
>JANZLX010000194.1:104707-114784 GCA_025531955.1 Erythroxylum orinocense
TTTTTTTCCCTCTGATTTCTTTATTACTCTTTCTTGGTGGGTTTTTGATTGTCATATATAGTATTGATTTATGTGTTAAATACTTTTTATTGTTAAAGAAGAAACGAATATTGTTGAAGAAAGCCCATAAGATTCAGTATAGGGAAGTTCTCTGAATACTCTACTGAATCCTGGTTAGTTTGTATCTTCAATATTTCTTTAAGCTCTCATCATCTCTGTGTTAATTTACAAGCTTTAGTTTCAATTGCGTTTGAGGGGAATTGAAACTATAGATGCGTTAAGCAAATAATGAACATACTAGAGGAGGCCTTCTCTCTTGTAGAGGCTCAAAGAGGTTAAGAAATTTGTAACTAGTTCTGCTGAAGATAAAAGGAAGAGTCTTGAAGAGCACCTCGTCAACAATGATGAGATTTTTTTTTAAATTTATTTTTATTTACCAACGAAATTTTATTTCCATCGGTAAAATGATCGACTACTACCGACAGAATTTTATTTCCGTCGGTAAATTTATCGACTGTAAGTTTAGGTCCATCAGTAAATTTGCTGACAGTTATTTTAACGATATCTTAGGCTTTCAGTAATTTCCGTCGCTATTTTACATTGCCGTCGGTAAACGCCTTATTTCTACTGGTAAAATCCGTCGATAAACGCCCTATTACTTATAGTGATAAATTATCGGATTCTGGCCACGGACCGTCTTGTCCAGGAGGAGAGAAGATTAACCCTTCCATCCATCCTTTTATTAATCTTCGTTCATTCCTTTCTCAGTTCCATCACAAAATGCCAGGCCTCACGCTCGGAGACGCCATTCCCAACCTTGAAGTTCAAAGCACTCATGGAGTCATCAAGGTTCATGACTACATAAACACTTCGACCATTTTCTTCTCTCACCCAGGTTCGTTCCTGTAATGTATCTCTACAGGAATCAATCTAGTTTTTTTTTTTTTAGTCGGTGTAATCGTACCTGAACAGGTAATTTCAAGCCGGTATGCACTACTGATCTTGGAAAAATGGCGGCGTGAGCTCCGGAGTTCGCCAAGAGAGGGGTCAATCTCCTAGGTCTGTCACGTGACGACGTTGACTCGCATGTCGAGTCGATCAAAGACAACGAAGCGTTCACGGTTAGTATGTATCCTACTTATAAAGTGAAATTGAAGTTTGGTTATGTGATTAAAGTATGAACATGCACGTGCAGCCAGGAAGCAAGGTGACATACCCGATAGTTGCAGATAAGGATCGTGAGGCCATCAAGCAACTGAACATGGTGGATCCCGATGAGCAAGACTCCAATGGCGGTACTGTACCTTCCAGGTGTCTTCATATAGTTGGCCCAGACAAGAAGGTAAGAAACTATTGTGAAGATCTATCTTAAGAACGTAACTAACTAATCGTATGGGATAGTACTGAAACGTGCAATCCGGGTTTGCAGATAAAGCTGAGCTTTCTGTACCCAGCAAGCACAGGGAGGAACATGGTGGTAGTGATGAGAGTGATGGAGTCGCTGCAGAGAGCATCAGAACATAAGATTGCAACTCCTGCAAACTGTGAAACCAGGTGATGCCGTTGTGATTTCTCCTAATGTATCCAATGAAATGCCAAGAAGATGTTTATGTCAATACGTAGGGGAGACCTTATTACGTATCTTAGAATCCCGTAAAAAGAAAAAAAAGAAGGTAATGCTCACCAAATGTCTTCGAATCTCACGGATCATTTAGTAAAAAATGCTCACCAACTCACGGACAAGGCCTTTTTACAATTTCCTCAAATCCCGAGTTTCCTTAACGGGTCAGAAATTTTATGCTCGAGAATTCTCTTGTTAAGTAACTGCAGGAGACCTTACCTTTATATAGTTTCCATATCGAGCTTCCCTATCACAAAATTGATATAAACTCGGTCCACATTAATTAGCACCTATTTTTTTCTCAGACTTCGGCTCATTGATTTATATCATTTATTGAACCACTTTAATATCTTTATCTCGATCAAATGATGTAACTTAACCGATAATTTATTTAAAATTATAATTATAATTAATATTAGTCCAATTTCACGAGAAATTGATCAAATTATCCCTAGGACAAATATGTCTAATAGTTCCGTCAAGGTGACAAGACTCTGAACTTTTTAATATAAGTAAACCATAAACTAATCATCAAGCATGTTTAATATCAGAGAAATAAATTTCTAAAATATTTAAATTTATGCAGAATTTTTCATTAAAAAATTAAAATTAAAGAATTTTATAATCTGATGTTTCTTAGGCATTATTTGTTTCACTAAATGTCTATGTTTTCAGTAATGTATAAAAGCAGTAACCATCAAAAGCGTTTGTAGTCCAACGGTTAGGATAATTGCCTTCCAAGCAATAGACCCGGGTTCGACTCCCGGCAAACGCACTTTTTTCTCAGTCTCTTTTAATGCACTGCAGTCCGTTCAATTTCCCGTCCCATTCCGATAACTCCAGTTCACGAATTGCACCTTTTTCTTAAACAATCATGAGATCTAAAAATAAAAATAAAAATATCACAATTATATTAATATATTTAATCTAAAATTTTAATCTTAAATTGATTAATTAAATTTAATATAAATTAATAATTATTTTAAATTCTAATTTAAATTAAATATAATTAATTTGATTAATTAAAATTGATATAAATTAAAATTTTATTACAATTATTTAAATTATCAATCAAAAAATTGAATTAAGTAAGGATTAAGTTTGTGTACTACTAAACCTTCTTATACTCTTCGCTTCTATGAGATTTATATTAGGCGTTGTTGTTGTCGTTGTTAAAAATTGAATTAAATTATCATATTAATGATAGTTAATTAGAAGATAATTAATTTTTATATTACAGGTCATTATTTTATAATTAAAGTCTAAAAAATTGAGTTTTTTAAGTTAAAAAACAAATTTGAGAATTATAAAAATGAAGATTTTTTAATTTGAAATTATAAGAGATGTTTATAATAAGATATACTATAATTGTATGGATTATTAATGAATTTTTATAATTTTAAAATTTCAAAATTCATCCACTTGTTTAAAAAATTTAAATTGCAAATTCTTAAATGATGCTGTTGTCATAGTATAACATGTGACAAATATGCATATGAAATGATTCATTTTTTTTAACAAATCAGTAATCTTACACTTTAAAAGCGAACAAATTCATATTTAAAATATATTTAAAAGTATGTTTAATTGAGGATTTATTAATGAAATAAAATAAAATGTGTTATTATTTCATCATTTGAGACGAGAGTTTATAGTAAAAGAAAAAAAAAACCTTCGAATTGGGGAGTTTATAATGAAATATAAAATAATAAATAACGTTACACTATATTGCATTATAAATCTTTTATCTAAACAATCATTTTACTATAACAATTTTATAATATTATATTCATTTGCGATCTATTACATTTCAATTTATTAATTTTTTTTTGTTTCTCACGAGGTGTTTTAGGAGGGTCTCAATTATGGGAAGACACCTTTAAGCCATCCACACCCAGATTAATCCCTGCTCTAGCCTGGTAGGTCTCTTGGGGGGGTAAAACTCTGACCCAAAGTTTTAAATGGCTACATATATAAGGAAGGTTCAAACCTGCGACCTCACTTAAGCCAAAAAGTCCTCTATCAACTTACCTGCGCCGCGGGGTTGAAAGATAGATTATTAGATCGACCTAATCCAAATAAGTGGTAGGTTAGCTACAAAAATGATTTTGAACTTTATTAAAGTAAAATTTCATTAAATTAAGTTAATAATATGTTTTGTAATATTGAAAAATTGGTTTAAAAATTAAAAAGGAAAAAAAATAAAATGTCGCTTGAGGGCTTGAGGCGTGCGCTGTACTTGTCCGTGTAAAATAGTAAGGAGTACATTAAGCTGCATTACTGCGACTAGTTCCTTAACAGTGACGTCGTTTCATGTTTTCCTCCGTCGTTCCTTTGCCTACAGCGTGCTGGGCTTCCACTTTTTTTCCCGCCATTTCTTGTTCTTCCCTCTGCTATGTCCACTTCACGAAACCCTAATTTTCTGTCGTAGTTTGGATCATTCAGGGTTTCGTGAGGGCTTGCGATTGTCATCAGTTCAAAAACTTAAGATTGAGGAAACCAAAAAGCGCGAATAGATGAGCAAGTCTTCAAGGAAAATCGACGAGCGTCCTTCGAAACGGCCAAAGGTTACCAGGTTCAGTGAATTGCGGCACCTTCGTGATCTGGGAATCTTGACGGCTTGTTCTTTACGATTCTTTAAAGTTGCTGTCATTTGTATTTGCGGTTGGGTTTTTTTTTTTTAATGTTTTAGGGTTTTAGGTATTGTTTAATCGGAAAAAAGCAGGGGAAACAGTGATGACTTACATTGGTAGTGATTTGGAAATTGTAATTAGGGTTTTATACTATTGATTGTTAGAGGCTTGATCTTATCACATGGTGATTTCTGTTTCTCTTTATGTTCTTATTCCATATTATGTTTGGACAATCGCGAGATGCTAGTGGAGGGGTGGAATCCAGAGAAAAGAGAGGAAACTTAGATACATTAGCAGTTTAAAGATCAGAAAAACCTCGAGTGGTGCTTTTGTCCTTTAGAATTATTTGTGAGGCAATTTCCCGTGACATCTTCATTGAAAACATGATAATATATGACTTTTGTAGATCACAAAATATACTGAGATTTTAAGTTTCCCCTTTTGTTTCTACAAACATTTGGCCCAACAATTATAATATGGACCAACTTTTCTTGATGTTATCTTTCAGAGGAGAAGATGATTATATGCCTGGAAATATAATCGAGTTGGAGCTCCGAAACTTCATAACATATGAATTTTTGAGTTGCAAACCAGGATCACGATTGAATCTTGTAATTGGTCCAAATGGATCAGGGAAGAGCTCTATTGTGTGTGCCATTGGTCTTTGCCTTGGTGGTGAACCTTCAGTACGTCAATTCGGTAGTCCGATTGATCATTAGATTTAGATGGAATTGCATGTCTTCTTACCTAGGAACATGAGGGGCCTATATTTTGCAGATTCTTGGAAGGATTAGTAATATTGGTGGATATGTGAAGCACGGAGAGGAATCTGGACATATTAAGATATCCTTGAGGGGAAATACGAGAGATGAGCAGATTGATATAATGCGCAAGATTTATACATCGAACAACAGATCAGAATGGTTCTTGAATGGTTAGTTGGTTAAAATTGTAAACATCATACCCTTATTTAACTCAATCCATGTTGCCCTGTAACATATGCTGGTACAACACACACATATGGATCTACTAATACTACTGCTTAGGAGTTATCTAAGTAAAAGAAATGTGCTTATCATGTGTACAAGGACTTGATAGTTATTTGGTTTCTCAGACATCTCTTTCACTTAATCCGAGTATGTTAGCACATAAATTTGGATTGAAAATTATTGTGGTGTCTGGTTTATTAATTTAAAGTTTCCCTTTTTCTACGTTTTTGAGTTTCCCTTTTAATCCCTGATGAGTTGATCTCAGAAAGAGGAGTAACTAAGAAGGAGATATCTGAAATCATTCAAAGGTTCAACATTCAAGTCAACAATTTGACTCAAGTAAGGTGTACAGTTTCCTGTTGTAACTTTGTACTGTATCTTGTAGATGTGCTTCCCCCCAATGGAGGAGCTTGTATGTGCTCAAATAGACATTTATTCCTAGTAAAGAAGAAAGATTAACATATGATTTCTAGATAATTGTGTATATGCTTGAAACTGGATTGGTATATTTCACTTACCAACTTCTTTGTGTATGAAAATGCCTTACCAAAAGTTTCTGCTGCTTGAGTTAGTTGAAGAAAGCTTATGTATAATTATCTTTGCAAGCTTTTATGTCCTTACCTCGCAAATCCTGGTTAACCTACTGGTCTCTTTTGTTTTTAGATGATTTATATGCTTGATCTTAATGCCTTTTATTGTTTTTGCATTTTGTCTTTTGTTTGGGGATGTGATTCCAGTTCTTACCACAAGAGAAGGTCTGCAAGTTCGCAAAGTTAACTCCTGTAGAACTCCTAAAAGCGACAGAGCAGGCAGTTGGTGATCCACAACTTCCAATCCAACATAATGCTCTTGTTGAGAAAAGCAGTGAGCTGAAGGATATTCAACGTGTAAGTCTCTCATTTCATTAATCTGTCGACGATTGTGTTTATAATTATTGATCTCTTAAACTGATTCCAAAAGCACGATTTTGTTTTTTCATTAGGCTTTAGAGAGAAATGGAGATACTTTGAGTCAGCTGAAGGGTTTGAATGCTGAACTTGAAAAGGAAGTTGAGCGTGTCCGCCAAAGAGAAGAACTTTTTGCAAAGGTATGTGTTAAATCAGTCAAAATGTTCATCTTCCTGATACAAGTACCAGCACGTTTGCGGTCTTACTGCAGGTTGAGACCATGCAAAAGAAATTGCCCTGGTTGGAATATGATCTGAAGAAATCTAAATATATGGTAGCTAAAGAGAAGGAGAAGGATGCAAAAAAGAAGGTTGATGAGGCTGCTAAGAATTTAATACTTTTGAGAGAACCAATCGAGTATGTTGTTGATCTCAATTGCTATATTGACTTACTGTAATTTTGTTAAATAGCTCGCACTTTAGTCAATCAATCATAGAATAGTTATTGTATTGTTCTTGGGAAGCTATATCCTATTCGATTTGATCACTGTCACTCAAGAAAAGCACAAAGACAGATTTGCAGTCTAATGTTCTAGGGGTGGTTCAGTTAACAACATCCTTAATCTAGTTTATCAATGCATCTTGGTAGCGTGTCACTAGATTTGATCTTGCTATTTATGGTGACAAAGCTAATAGCTTAGTTATTGACTTGACAAACTTCTTACTGGCAGAAAATCCTGTCTAGACTTTCACTTACCTATTAGCTAAAGAATTTTACCGCAGAAAACAAAACCAGGAAAAGGCAATGGTGGAAGCTGATTGCAGAAAGATCGGCAATCTTATAAAGGACAATTCTAAACGACGTTTGGAACTTCTTGAGAAAGAAAATCATTTGGTATGGCGAGTTTGTATTCAATAACAGTATAAATGTTGCACAAAATACGATTTTTCCTTAAACTCTATATTTTAATTTACAGGGAGTGCAGGTACAAGGGAAATATAAAGAAATGGAAGACTTGAGGAGGCAAGAAGCATCTCGCCAAGAAAGAATTTTGAAAGCGAAAGAGGATCTTGCTGCTGCTGAAACAGAACTCCGAAACCTTCCTATTTATG
The DNA here is from genome assembly GCA_025531955.1 of Erythroxylum orinocense. Lineage (NCBI taxonomy): Eukaryota > Viridiplantae > Streptophyta > Magnoliopsida > Malpighiales > Erythroxylaceae > Erythroxylum > Erythroxylum orinocense. Next base: position 111,950 of record JANZLX010000194.1, read on the forward strand.
AAGCTCCAAAGGGAATACTTGTATGTTTTGTAAATCGCTAGAAATTCTCACGCTGCAAATTTTAGCTGGTTTTGACAAAAAATCATTTAAAATTCATATAGTTATTTTTTTTGATAGGGGAAATGAACTGCTTCAATTTGTTATCTCTTTGCTATGTTTACATCTGTTTGTAGGAGCAATTAACTACTCAAATTTCTGAGCTACGACCCTTGGCTAGTGAGAAGAGGAGTCAAAAGTTGGAGAAGGGGAAACTTCTATCTGTAAAGAAAGATGCCCTGCAGCAGTGCCTAAATAAGTAAAATTCCGCAAATCCCACAATGATTATTAAATGCCTTCTCAGTAAAGAGAAAATAAAAGATCTTATGTTGATATTCATGTCATACCTTATGCAGGTTGAAAGATATGGAAAATGCAAACAATAAACGCTTAATGGCACTAAGAAATAGTGGAGCTGATAAGATATATGATGCTTATAATTGGGTGCAGCAGCATCGACATGAGTTGAACAATGAAGTGTATGGTCCTGTTTTGCTTGAGGTACGAGTAGAGGGTTTTGACTGTTCCGTGTATTGTGACAACCATTTCAGCTTATTCTTGTCTTCTTTGTTAGGTTAACATCTCAGATCGGGTCCATGCTGACTATTTAGAAGGTCATGTTCCATATTATATCTGGAAGGTATTTCCATGGGATGTCTCTGAGATTCTGCTACTGCCATTTAGTTTATGTTCTCAACATTCAAATAAGCCATGATTGTCTCTTTTCACCTCTGTATTGGAAGATAATAAAACTACCTGGCTGATGCATTTTGTCCATTTGAACACAGTTTAGTGATCATAGCAAACTCATTTGCTTTTGTTGTTAAGGCTTGGACCTGATGTCCTTGAAAATGTTTTTAGTTGTTTCTCAAGTGGGCATTGCCTTTTATTTTATCACAATTTTACCATCTTGTTTTACAGTCATTTATAACCCAGGATCCTCGTGATCGAGACTTTCTTGTGAGAAATCTAAAATCTTTTGATGTTCCAATTTTAAATTACGTGAGGGATGAACACTGCCACAAGGAGTCCTTTCATGTATCTGACCAGGTATCAGTCATCCTTGTATCAAGTATGTGACTAGTGTTGAGCTATTCTTAGTTTTGTGGTTTTCTTGTCTCTATGTTGAGCAGATGCATCAGCTTGGTATATATTCTCGGCTTGATCACGTTTTTGATGCTCCTGATGCTGTCAAGGAGGTTATGATAAGCCAGTTTGGACTGGATAAATCAGTATGTATCTGGGCTTCTTGATTTTAGTATTATGCTGATATTTGACCAGCCGTGCTTTAATGCATCTTATGCTTGAAAGTTTTATTTGAATAAATTTCTCACGTATTTACATTTTCATCAGTATATTGGGTCAAAGGAAACTGATAAGTTTGCTGATGAAGTGGCAAAGTTGGGCATTTTAGATTTTTGGACTCCAGAAAATCATTATCGATGGTCTGTCTCAAGATATGGTGGTCATGTGTCAGCAAGTGTTGAACCAATTGGTCGCTCGCATCTTCTTTTCTGTAGTATGTTCTTACAACTACTTCTTTAAATAAAAGTGTATCACTAGCATTCAGTGATCATTTATGTGTTCACTTTACTTTCAAAATATTCAGGTTTAGATGGTGGGGAGATTGAAAAGCTGAGATCCAGGAAAGAAGAGCTGGAAGCATCTGTTTCCAGTTTAGAGGGTAATATTAAATCGATACTGGTTGAGCAGAGACATTTGGAAGATGAAGAAGCTAAACTTCATAAACAGCGGGTATGTTGATTGGAATACATAGAAAACATTAGGCTGAATGTTGATTTACTTTTTTATATTTGTTGTTCAAAATAAACTGTACTTCATAAATGGATGTATGGCTAGTTACATCTTACTATAATTTTTGTTTTTTTTTTTCTGGTGAATTGTAATGTATCTTTGTAGGAGGAGATTGTCAACAACATACAGCAGGAGAAGAAAAAACGTCGTGATATGGAGAACCTTATTAGTAAGTATGCCAAGGATTGCTTATTTGCAGCAAGAAGCAATCCATTTCTTATGATGTCTGCACGTACAACCATTAATTAATGGTTTGATGCTTAGATTTAAGGAAAAGAAAATTAGAATCAATAGAGAAGGAGGATAAACTGGATGCTCGTGTGGAAAAGCTGTCAAATGAAAGTACCAACCTTAACGGTCAACGGATCCAATGTTCAATTAATCTCAAGGTGACTTTTTCCTGCTTCAGTTTTCCTACTTTAATGCTTTTAGTTTATGCTTTAGGATGGCCACTATTATTTCAACAAGAAATAATGACATAGATATGCACTTATGCTATAGATTTGTCAGTCGTTTCTTTTAGTCCTTGTTTTGATGGACTTTTGTGTGTGGTGCACTTATGCTATAGCTTTGTCAGTTGTTTCTCTTAGTCCTTGTTTCGATGGAGTTTTGTGTGTGGTCTTTTGACAGGAATTACTAGTTGAGGCTATTACACACAAATGGAGTTACAGCAAAATGCATTTGGCTTCTATTGAGTTTGATGCAAAGGTACTTTTGGCAATTGGTTTATCAACTTTGATGATTTACTTTTTGTTTTTATTAATTATCCCCAGAGAGGAGGCTATTATCATCATTTTTTTGAGAATCATCCTGTGTCAGATTAGAGAACTGGAAGTCAATCTGAAGCAGCACGAGAGGCTTGCTCACCAAGTGTCTGTTAACCTTGAATATTGTGAGTTTTTGATAGCTGCGGAAATATTGAATAATTGTATTTCTTTTTCTATATTTCATCAGTACACAATTACAAGTATATATAGAAAAGAG
>JANZLX010000196.1:10063-21442 GCA_025531955.1 Erythroxylum orinocense
ACTTGTTCTCATTCACTGGTTGAACATATGGTCTTCTTTGCTTACGCACATGGGGTATCCTTTGATTACATCCATGACGCTTAACAGTGCTGATACTAATGTTTATAATGGGAAAACAGTGAAAGGATTGCAAGAAAGGAGGATGAAGAACAACTCCGCTTGATAGAAGAGGAGGAGCGGCGCGAGCTGATGAGAAAGCAAGCAAAAAAGCGGAGGCTATAAATCAATAGTGATGATTCAAGAAATTCCTTTCCTTTCAGAATTCCGATCCCTTCCCATGTGCTTGTGTAATATTTCTTCTTCTGGTAGGTTTTAATACTCGATTTCTTTCGATGTTTATTAACTGATGGGACTTAATCCATTTATCGTAGTAAATTTAATGCCAATTGTAGAGTTGTGATATCAATAATTTGTAAGATTGCTTTTCGGATAATAGCTCAAGATACGATTATTGAACTGAACATCTCTACAAGTTGAGCTTCACCGTGTACAATTCTCAACGGGACCTATTCCAATGAATGGATGGCTGAGATGCAAGGGGAACAGGGGGCACAGGGTTCTTGGGTACAGAGGATCTGAAGGGATTCTCAACACCACACCCCATACTCTCTGACACTGTTTCTAATAGGGTTGGCACCAAAGTCCAGTTAGGTCAAGTTTTAGCCATTGATTCGGGTCGGATTTAAACTGAGATGCCCATCCTAGTTTTTTTCCCAAAGCTTGCAGTCTTATCTTTAAACTTGAACTGAAAAAGTCTCTTTATTAATTATTAGATACTTTCAAATTTAGTGCATAAGCGGAATATTTATAAATCAAAATCCAAATATTTTTCAATGCATGCAGTCGTATTTTAAATCCTTAATTATCTAGAGTTATAGTTTTTTTAATGCAAATATAACAAGAAAATAATATTTTGATTGATATAAGCAAGTTTTAATTGATGAGAATTTTAAAATTTTGAGTTTTTCTCAAGCTTCTTAAACTACAAGCTTATGTTTTTTACTCAAAAGACAGGTACAAATTTGAGTTTGAGCCTAATACATGAGGTCAGAAGTCCATTCCGAACCCAAATTCTATTATATTAAGCTCAAGTTTGATTTCAATCTAACTTAAACCCTAATCAAATCGAACTTTAATTGTTGATTTTGAACTCAATTCAAGCCTTTTTTTTTTCTGAATCCTACTTTCAAGCATTCTCCACTTTTTTTTTTTTGAAAAGTAAGGTGGTAGTACTTGCATGCACTTAAAGTTGATCAACAATAAAAGGAAGGGGAACAGACTCCCAATCTCCAAAGCCTGACAAGGAATGAAAGTGCGTTGCCAAAAGATGGGCGACCCCATTCGCAGACCTATAAATAAAACGGCATTCAACATTGCCTATTTCAGAAATTAAAGACTTACAATCAAAGATAATTAGACCCAATTGTGAGTCATCGGAATATGAAACCGAGTTGACAGCATTCACCAGAGGCTTCGAATCCGACTCAATAATAAAAGAGTGCCAGTGTTTCAAAACTGCCCAAGTAAAAGCTTCCCTTAAAGCAAGAGCTTCCGCTAATAAAGGATCCATACATCCATTACCGCTCCAAGTTCTTGCCGCAATGAAAGAGCCCAAAGAGTCCCTGCATACCATCCCACCCCCTATCATGCCAGTACGCCCAATAACAGAAGCGTCCGAGTTAATTTTCAGCTTACCAGCTGGTGGACGAGACCAAGTCCGGTCTGCCGATTCGCCATGAGTACTGGAAACACGCGGCTTAGCTTTAGCATCTAGCCACTCATGAAGCACTCTGCTAGCCAGCAAGACAACACCCATAGGTTGCGTATGGTGATGATGCCACACCCTCTGGTTTCTTGCTAACCACAGCGACCACAATAACATCAGCATTGCTGCAGCCCTATCCTTGGATGCTGATTGGAACACCCCAGTTAACCAGTCCTTCCAAGTAGCAGCTCCTGGATTTAACCATCCCAAATCAGACGCCAACCAGACATTTCGAGCAAATGGGCACTGAACAAAAAGATGCAGGAAGGATTCCTCATGCGAATGACAATGAGGGCAAATATTAAGTACATCCATCCTTCTAGCCTGTAAAATACTTAACACAGGCAGAATTTCACGAAACAAGCGCCATCCAAAATTCAGAACTTTTGGTGGAACCATGCAATTCCACAATTTTTGCCACAATTGGGTTGACGTCCCTGCGACTGCAGTGCTATTATTTTGCAGCTGTCTATAGGCGCTTTTCACCGTATATCGCCCTTTTGATTCAAACTTCCAGCACACTTTATCGCTCACAGCACGAACTGGCAAGATAATGGAGTAAATCGCTGCCCTGTCTTGGTCATTGAAAACACCATTAATTATCTCTGAGTTCCATCTTCCATTCATCATCAAATCCGAAACTCTAAAGAAAGGGATATTCGGGGGTTTAACTGTTGAGATCCGCATATTGTCCACCGAAGGAAGCCATGGTACTTCCCAAATCGCAGTTTGCTCGCCGTTTCCCACACGACAATATGAACCCGCCTTCGCAATATTCCTGCTCTCCCAAATGCTCCTCCAAAGGTAACTTGGATTGGCAGCTAGAGGGGTATCAAAAAAAGTGGAGTTGGGAAAATAACGAGCTTTCAGAACACGAGCTACCTGAGTGTTGGGCTTAGTGATAAGATTCCAGCCTTGTTTCCCAAGAAGTGCCAGATTAAAATCATGAAGCTGTCGAAAACCAAGACCCCCAAGCTTTTTTGGTAAGGACATCCGTTCCCACGTCATCCAATGAATTCCTTTGCCATTCTCTCCGCCCGACTTCCACCAAAATTTGTTCATCATCCCCTCAATCTCATAACAGATGGTCTTAGGAAGCAAAAAGAGATGCATTACATACGATGGAATAGCTTGAAGAACAGTTTTCAAGAGCACTTCCTTGCCCGCCCTCGAAAGCATCCCAGACTTACATGATGACAAACGCTTCCAGATCCGATCCTTCAGGTAGTTAAAGACCTCCCTCCTGTTACGACCAATATGCGATGGCAATCCAAGGTAACAACCTAAGGATTCTTTTTCTTCGACTCCCAAAACAGCACACACATCCAGCTTCACATCTTCAGGAGTATTGGCAGAAAAAGTAAATGAAGATTTTGCCAAACTAATTTCTTGCCCAGAAGCATTGTTCCAGTAAGAGAGATGGCAAGCTAGTTGAGTTCAGATTAATAGATTTTAAGGAGGTTAGCTAGCTTGGCCTCTCTCTTACTGGAGCAAAACATATGTATATAACGAAGGATGACTGGACAATTAACCCTATATCATCGATTGTGACCACATGCAAGTTTTCCCAACCATAGCTCATCACAAGAGTTCCATAAAAAGCGTAAATAAGACTGAAATGATGTAGGGAATACAAGAAACCTCCTTTGTGTTCTTCTTTCTTATGACCCTCGTGACTTTTATTCTGCAACCAACAAGTTATAAGTAAAAAACAGTGCGTAATCATCAATAGAATGTGTTGTAATAATGTCAGGATCCTGAAACAATTCAGAGTTGATATGTGTTACGTTAGGTTAAACAAATCGAACAAGTGGGGGAAAAAAAAGAGAGGCAAAATAAGGAAGTACCCATGAGTCCTACTGCTAAGCGAATAACTCCCATTTTATGTGTAACGCTTGAAGATTTAGTTTCTCACCGAAGTCAAGCAATTGGTTTGCCAACTTCAGGAGAGGAGTGTTTAAGCTAACAGAAACAACGGTGTGTGTTATGGCATATTGATGAGCACTCGTCGGGGATTGTTTGCAGACATTGGCGGGATTGTTTATAGCGAGGAGCGCGTGGCAGGCACGTTTTGGTGTCAGAGGGCGGTCGAATCACTACATATAATGGGATTAAGCGGGGTCCCACCAAAACATCGAAGACAAAATTTTAGAACAGACTAGTCTAAAAGCTCCTGGTTTCGGGAGGTCTTAATGCTGTGTGTTTGGTTAGCGTCTTTAATCAATGTTTTAAAAATCGGACCGAACATTGAACTGGTCGAAGGAAAAATTTAAGGTTTAGAGGTTCAACCGGTAATGAACCGCTATCAAACCGGAATATAATTAATAAAATAAAAATTTTATAAAAATAAATAAAAAAAATATTTTATTAAAATAAAAAATACACCTATGTTTATTACATTTCGCTGCATTCAAGCTATATAGTTAGCTTAGCATGACAAAGACCTGAAATCGTTTTGTTTCTCTGCAAGTCAATATTCACCAGAAAGGTTAGTACCTATTCAACAGAAAGGGATGGTCTTAGGTCCACCTATGCCTGAATGAAACAAGGAAGACAATCACTCTTTTCTAATTTACCTGTTCCATTGATCCCATATCATGAATGTCTTTTTTATCAGTAGGTATGAATCTGACTATGACATTCTGCAATTGTAAGAACCTGTCCTTGAATGCTGAATCATGGCCTCGGAAGTCAAACTCCTACATTGGTGTTTCAAAATTTTGTCTTGAGTTTCACAGCAGGATTCATGCTTTTACATAGGAAAAGAACTATCCCCATTACTTATTCTCCAATCTGAAGGGTAGTAATACGAATACCCATCAGCACGGTCCACGAAAGCTCGATAGATCTTTGGTACTTCTGTGATAGTCCCTTTAATGGGATTAACAAATAGCTACCTATTTCTGTAATTTTCATAATCATGACTTTTATACCATAGACTAAACCACTAAAAATAGGATACCTTCAGCCAAAAGGGGACTTGCTGGGATTGTCAGGGCTCCAACACCAAGTACTAGCAACCGTCTGCTGCAATTACCTAAAGCATACTGAATTTAGCCATGACAGGATACAAACTGGTTTGTAGAGGGTAACCAAATAAACAGAGTTTCTGAACAATCGTAACAAATTTTGGTTTGAGGCTTGAAATTATTGGATACTTCCTTTAAGTTTGTTAAGTAAACGTCCCCAATTATGTAGAGGAAACACAAGAAAGAGGAGGAGGAATAAAGCTAATATATCGTAGTGCATAAGTAAATTTAGGATATCCAAGTGAAACTCCGAAAAATTGACGTCTTTCATAAGCACTTGTCAGTAACTACTAATCTGAATCTGAAGCATAGTTTGTGAAGTAAACACAGGAATCATCACTGGGTCTGGAGACATTAATTTCAAAGTCAACATCGAAGAACAGCTCAGTCTTTCCCATAAAAAGTCATATCTGCAGGACAGTAGTCAAGTAGTAATTTTAAAGGGCTCACTTAGTTGGAGTAAATTTCTTCATGGAGGGCTGGCCCTATGGAACAGCTGATATTTTTAATTTATTGGCAACATTTGCAGGACTTCGAGGCAGTTCATTTGAGGGAGGAACATTCGACTAAAAACAGTGAAAACTCAACACAGCATGTATATCTGTACATGTGGAAACAAAATGTAGAGAGAGTACTGATACGCACATTTTTGGATAAGGTTGTTGAAACCCAGTTCATCGAAACTGAAGAAATCGGCATTGTGGAGTCCGAGGAGAGGACTGCAGGTGGCTTCTTACAAAGTGAACGAAACTGAGAAGTGCGCGTGCTTCTTTCTGGTGGGTTGTCTTCCTCTCTTTTTTCTGGGTGTATTTAATATTTATCACAGTCACAATATCCAAACCCAGGAGCAAGAACACAAGGGCGTGCAAAAGTTGTGAAAGAATTTGAGATGGCCAAAGCACAATTTTTAACTATTCACCGATCATAAGAGAAAGAGAACGCATCTAATGAAACATCAAAGTAAAGCTAATACCATAGAGAACCTGCAAGAAACCCACTTCTTGAATTTTCAACCGAAGCCAGTTTTGCTACAAAACACGATCGATTTCAGCTTCATCTGGTTGCTATCCTCTTCACCCACAACCCCCAAAGTTCTTCAATCATCAGCTTCAAAGCACTCATGCGACATATCACTAAGTGAAATCTCGCATTTTAGCTACGAAACTAAGAACCACTTAACTTGTACCTCTCAACAAAGTAAACCCGTAACAGAAAACCCAGAAGTTGAATGCACAAGCCAACACTAGATCTCACTCGGGAGTCACCAGATCTAGAGAAGATAGAAAAAAGAGCTGATTTTGGTGCGATGGAGGCATCTGAGAAGAGAGAAGAAAGAAAAGAGAAGCGGCGATGGAGGCAACTGTGAGAAGAGAGCAGAGAGGAGAGAGGACGAGATTTTAATCCAGTTATTAAATAACTGATTCGTCAGAAAACCAACCGGCCGGTTCTCTAATAAACCGGCCGGTTTTTATATTCAAAAGTTATTAACTAAAATAGAACCGGACACATGACCGGTTCAGACTATTTCCGATCGAACCGACCGGTTCGGTTCGGTTTTTAAACCATTGAAAATAGAGGATTAACTATGTTACTATTAGTTCAAGGCGAATAGATGATTGATTAAGAGGATTGAATGATTATCATTATCATTAATAATAATTGATTTATTAAAAATATTGAGAAATAAATATTATTAAAATCTTGTTTTAGGTTAAATTTTAATATATTTTAATTAATTGTATTTAATTGCTAAAAAGAGAAAAATTAATTAATTATATTTTAATTAATTGTATTGTAGTTAATTACATTGTAATTAATTAATTAATTATATTATAATCAATTAATATTTAATTAATTATATTTAATTACAAGAGAAGAGAAGTGAAGGTCACAAGCGTGACAAGAAGTGGGATATCAACAAATTTTTTTATTTCTTATCCATTGATACCTTCCTAAACCCCTTAATTAAGCACACCTTAGTGGCTTTTATGAATATTGTATTTTATATTGACTAATTTAGTTTTAATTCATATGTAACGAGTTAGGCCAAGACTCGATATAGTACTTCTTTGGTCTTTGCAAGTCCAATTTAGCTAGGATATGAGGCTCATTTGGGCTAAAATTTGATAAAAGGCCCAAGATAATTCGTTTGAGTCTTTTCTCACAAACCCAGTTGATGGCCTAATTCTCAAGGGTTTGAGTATGTGAATCCAAATTATGAACACAAAGTAATCATTTCACAAAACATAGTTACCAAGGTTCGTAGTAATTACTATTTCCACACATGTATACGTATAACTACTTTTATTCTCTTCATATATTTTTAGACATTCTGCTCATAATTTTACACCATCCAAGGCAGGTTAAACATAAGGCTCTTATCGATCTCTTGCAAGCATTACTTCGTCACCGGATCAATCCTAAAAGAAGAGAGGAAGAATAAATTGTTAACACCTCCGAGATACATGTATTTACTTTGAATCATGTTAACACTTCCGAGATACATGTATTTACTTTGAATGGCGAGTTAAAGAATATATAGAGAGTAGAGGCTGGTTGGACTGACTTACTATTAATTAGCTAGCAAGTTATATGAAACTGTAATCCACCACAACTTTTCCAGCATTAGTATCAGCAATTTGAGAGAAAGCTTCTCTTCTGAGATTAAGAGTTCCATTGCAAACGTCTCTACAGAAGTCCACAACAGTGACATCAACACTGCCCTGCTTGCAAGGGTGTGGAGCTAGATTTGCACCTTTTACACATGTCACCCTCATTCTCTTCCCGCAAATTCCACTGTTCCACAGCTCCTTGCTTACACCTGTAATCAGTGTTTTATATTGTAGACAGCAACTTCCAATACAATTAGACAGATTGCGACAATTGTCAATCATGTAAATATAATGATGACAAATGGAGGTAATAGTCCAAATCGCAATCGTACAATCGTAATATTAGAGAGACAATTGCGATTTCAGATAACAATCTAAAATCTAACCTGTAACCATGGGCCCTTGGTCTGCCTTCCCATAGCAAGCTGAGTCTGTTGAAAACAAATAAGGTATATCCATGTACTTAGATCGTTATTGATGCTTAGAAATTTTCCTATGTACTTAGATTGTTATAGATGCTTCAAAATTTAACATCCACTTACGGGGAAACTGTGGAGGATCAAAGAAAATAGCGATCGTTTCTATTGCGTGTGCTACAGTGACGAAGCATAAAACCACGCATAACGTAATAAGAACTGGATTTGCACTGCCCATCGCTTCCACTGGTTAACTACGACAATATTGGTTCAGAATTTAACTAGCTTGGTTTGCTTGGTGGTACAATGAAGTAGCCTTATGAGGGTTGAAACATTTATAGGCAAAGCTTATCGTGTCGTGGGGGTTGTGTTATGCATGCAATTGACTTTGATTAGCGGAAAGAGCTCAGGAAGCATCAATTTGGAGAGAAATTGTTGATTGTGAATGAAATATTCACTTGGAGAAAAAAATTCTTCAATATATGACGTTAGGCATTGACAGAATTAAGCTTGGTCTATTGGTAGATTAGAGATGCTGCCCCAAGTAGTAAAGAAGGTTAAAGATGGGAGAAAGAAGGTTTTAAATAAACGAGTTAAAGCTGTACTAAATTGTAAATTCTAACGTACCTGGTACACAAATTTAGGAACGGTCATAATATACACATCCTTCTCTTTGTACTTTTATAAATAGATTATTTTTGTGACTTAGATATGTGATTTTATAGTTATAAAGTAGCTCTAACGCTCACTCTCAAGTTAAAGCTGTACGATTTTTCCTCATTGAAATAATATTTGAAACCCCACAAGAGAGAAAAAATCATGACTAACAATTCTCATTTATTGACTGTGAAACTTGGGTCATCAAAGTTAATGTTAGTCTTCCCATTATAATTAGGAGAAGACGAGAAGTTGACTCCTCACTTGCCGTGTTTCTTCGTTTTGACAAATTTCCACACCCCCATCATAAATCATCCGGAGGGCCCGTCACCAAAATTGGAATAAGAACATGAAATGAAAGACCAACAACATTATCACCTGCGAAATTCTGTCTCTTAATATGAATTCATTACTCGCTGCAGTCGTTGGAAAACTTGGAGGATTTCAGGGTGCTGGAGTTACATTTGACGTATCACCCAATCTATTTATTCTTCACCCCTATATCTTGCATTAGAAAATTTATTCTGCCAGACCATTTTTGCTCCCAACTTAATTGAACTATTTATACAAGAAAGGAATCATTGGAATCCTCTTGCCTTTCCTCTTCACACAACATTTATGTTAGAATTCTTGAATATATATGTCCTTGGTCCATCTGTTCGGTTATAGATGCATGGTATCACTACAAGAGAGCACAGTTTTGGCAACGCAAAATTTCCACGTTGAAAGACAATGTACTGTCACAAAAAAGTTTTTACGACGGTAAAACAAATGGTTACAAAAGTTTGGCAGCAAATAATTATCTACGACGTTTTCTCCAAATCATATCACTGAAATGATTTTGCTACGATCACGTGTCCATCGCAAACAGTAATAGGCGAAAAGAAACAAAATTGTCGTAAATGACATATTGCGATGTTTCATTTTTCGTAGCTAAAGATAATTAACTTTGTTAGATTCGGTGCGGGTAATAATTTTTAGCCACTATTTATTTCCGTAGCAGAAAATATTTAGCTACATTTTTCGAAACATAGCTAAATGTTATTAGAGACGTTTTGGAAAACATAGGTAAAAATATTTGGTTATGATTTTATATTTGTATCTAAAATGTTTTAGTTACGAATTTTTATTTGTAATTATACTTTCTTATTACCAATTTATCATTTAATTATAATTATTAATAACATTTTTAATTCATGTTATTGTTTTTAACATGGTTTGAATTATAATTAAGTCACATTTTTAAATTATTGTTGATAACATTGTTTGAATAATATTAAGTAAAATAAAATAAAAATGTGTCGTAATTAAAAATTAAATGCATTTTATAAAAAATAAAATGTAATTAAATGTTAATTACAAAAGTTAAGATAAAAATTTACGGATAAATTAAGACTCCTCATCGTCACTACCACTTACATAGTTTGACCCAAGTAATTGTTTGACCATTTTTTAAGCTTGGCCAACTCTCTTTTAGTAGGGTCTAATTTTTGTTCATGAAATTGTAATTTTTCTTTAGTACGATCCAACTTTTCTTCATTACATTGTAATTAATCCTTAAGTGAGCAATTCTCTTCTTGAAGCGTCGTTACAAATGTTGGTCGTGACGATGATGAACCAATTGCCTTAGGGTCATACCCAAGACCTTTGATATACCCCGATCTTGTACCCAAAACATTGCAAATGTCATCCATATTGGGCTCATTTATGTCAGACAATGATATCTACAACATCTCTTGCATCTTGTCCTACAATTTAACACACAAAATCGAGATGTAATTAAAATATTTTTAGTTAGTGTTACATAAATAAATAAACTCTAAAATTATAATTTTTATACTTACATAATTATTATGCGCTTCTTCAGGCATCCAACCTTCACCTTCCTTGTAGTGTGTCAGTTTGTAGAGTGTGATCCTATCACACTCTTGTCCCTGTAGTTGAGTCTGACTCTATTAAATGAATTTTAAAAAGTTGAAACACAATAGATTATATTGTATTTACTTATATAATAATAACTTCTAAACAAAGAACTTACAAATTCTTGTCGTATGACAATAAATGATTTGGATCCGGTGTTGTGAAGAGTTTTAATTTTTGCTCTATTAACCTTAACTTTCTCACACTTTTCTTAAATAAAGAAAAGAAATAGTCATTAAATGTAAAAACAAAATTAATGGAAGCAAATGTGAAGAGAATGAAGAAAAACCTTAACCTTCACAGACGCCCAATAATCACACATTTCACTTCAATTTTTAGAGTCACTCGTTCTAGAACATGCCTACTTGCCTCCTCATCCAAAGGAAAAGACTTGTAGTATTTATGAAGTCGATAACGATGATCCTTCGTCCTTTGTTTCAACAGTGCACTCACACATCTTCAAATTTTAGGATTCTTAATATCGACGATATTTAACTTCATCTATGAAAAACATGTAAAAGTTAACTTACTCTTTAAATAAGTTAAAAAAAATTGCATATAATTAAATGAATAATTGAAAAATATCGAAACTTTGTCTAAAGCATTTTGGAGCAAGTTGTCTTCCTTCAACTACCTAGCATATTAAAGGCAAGGCAATTCATTCCTGACAATGACTCCTAAGTCACTGGCCAATTTTGCTGATTGGATCTTGTCAATAGGGTGATGTTGTGTGGGGTCAATATGCATAGACAACTTGCTGTTTATTGCAACATTCATGCGTTGCAACTCAGAACCTTTAGTGATATCTCTACCTCTTTTTCTTATTCTGGTATTGGAACCTCACAACAAAAGAATAATGATAAGAATGTTGAGATCTGGAGCCTGATAACATATTTAGACTCAACACCAGGCCCATGATCATGGATCCAACTTAGCGCTGAGTAGACCGGGGGGTGTGGTAGGAGCTGCAGAACTCCTAT
>JANZLX010000197.1:0-22952 GCA_025531955.1 Erythroxylum orinocense
TGATTAATGGAAGTATGACAGAAGAAGAATCCATTGAAGAGACCAGAAGATTGATCGAAAGTTACAGGAGAGAGTTGTTGAGAATGGTGTTACAGAGTGAAGGAAGTGTGATTCCAAAAGCTTGTAAGGAACTGTTCTGGAGGAAGAGTCACGTACTCCATTACTTCTACAAAGATAAGGATGGATACTCATGCCCACTTGAGAAGATTAATGATGCGAAAGCTGTTTTGTGGGAACCAATTAATAATCTTGCACTGTTGAATTTGAATTAGCCATTTCCATAGTTATTTAAAACAACTTTCATACTTTAATTTTACTAAAGAAAAGGGTTATGTCTCATAAAAGTTTGCAGTAAAGGAAGTGCCTGCTTCTGTTCTGACAAAAAAAAACTAATGGAATTGTGAATTATAGTTTCAATGCCTCTTTCACACGATTTTGCACTCTCTTTTTATGAACTTTCGCGAGTCCTTTGCCCTCTCTCCATTTTTCCTCCCTCTTGGGTGTTATGGTCGCCCTCTCCGCAACAACCTATGATGTATTATCCTTTTTTATTTCTCGAAAAAAAGAATTTTTACACTGTACACAATGCCTCACTACTAATTGTACACCATTACAGAGAATTACACTGTCTCCACACGTAGTTGTGTATCTTCACATGGCGTATATACAATCATGTATGTCTTTAATCTTTATATGTTCTTTAACAAGTTTACAAAGACTTACACGGTTGAGCTACATGGTCGTGTAAGTCAAGACACGAGCATATAGCACTTTACACGGTCGTGTGTCTCCTCAAAACATATTTTTCTATCTTGTTTTCACTTGGTCATCATTCCTGCAAACCATAAAGGCATCTACAATCACCGAAAGTCTTGAAATAGGCCAAACACTTAACGATCTCCAACTTTGGCCCAAATATGGGGAAGATACTTTATTCTCCATCTTCTACTTTAGATAAATCTTGTTAAGTTTACTACAAAGCTCATAGTTGTTTGTAGGAACCACTTTAGTCAGCCTATCAACACCATTTAAATCTATCTAAACCTTCTTCAACAGTAATTGTTGCTCTTCTATCACGGACGCAATTAATAATATCTGACGTCTATGTGTTTTGTACAAGAATGATACACAATATTTTTGGTGAAGTCACTTTAACTATCATAAAATACTATATAGGATTCTTGCTTCACTTCTAACTTTTGAAGGAAGATTTTTAACTAGAATATCTCCATACAAGCTTCCACTGCAACTATATATTCTGTTTCAGTCATAGATAAAGTCACACACTTCTGTAAGTTGGATTACTATGAGATGACTCCTCCTGCAAACTTGAATATAAAACCTGAAGTGAATTTTCTTCTATCAAGATCTCCAGTCATGTCTACATCTTTAAAACCTTCTAGAGTTGGCTCACCATCACCAAAGCATCAACTCCACTTCGATGTTCCTCTTAAGTATCTTAAAATCCATTTCATTGCTGCTCAGTGAACCTTCCCTGGATTTGATCAAATTCTACTTATCATCCCAACAGTTCCCTGGATTTGATCAAATTCTACTTATCATCCCAACAGTTTGAGCAATACCTAGCGTTGTGCACGCTATTGCATATATCAAAAACCCTATTGTAGATGAGACTGAAATAGAGGGCATACAATGTTTCTCTTTTTTTACTGAGGGACATGCACGCTTACACAGCTTGAGGTGAGATGTCAGTGGCATACTAACTAGCTTGATATACTTCATATTGAATCTTTCTAGTACTAGTTCAATATATCTCTTATGAGGCAACCACAATTTCCTATTCTTCTTGTCTTGAGCTATTTCTATACCTAAAATTTTCTTTATAGGTCCCAAATCTTTTTATCAAAAGATTCAAACAAATCCTCCTTCAACTTTTGGATTCTAACATTGTCTTGACCCATAATCAACATATTATCATCATAAAAAAGAAGAATGATGAAATTTTCACTCGAGAAATTCTTGAAATATATTTAAGCATTGATATAAGTTCATTTGAAACCATAATCTGTCTTAAAAAAAATTAAACTTTTGATACCATTTCCTAATAGCTTGTTTTAAGCCATATATACATTTCTTTAACTTGTAAGCTAGATTTTTCTTACCTTTAGCTTTAAAACCTTCTAACTTCTCCATATCTATCTTCTCTTCCAGATCTCCATGCAAAAAGGTTGTTTTAACATCCAATTGTTCAAGTTCAAGATCCAAACAGGCAATTAGACTCAAAATAGTTTGGATTGAGGTCATCTTGACTACTGGTGAAAAGATCTTATCAAAATATATACCCTTCTTTCGATTGAATCCTTTCACTACTAACCTTGCCTTGAGCTTTACCAGCTTGTTACCATCTCTCTTTATTTTGAACACCTATTTATTGGTCAATAACTTTTATCCTTTTGGAAGCTTTACAAGCTTGTATGTATTATTCTTCTTCAAAAAATCCATCTCTTCCTTTATAGTTGTAAGCTAGAAATCTTTTTCTTCACAAGATGCAACCTCCTGCACATTCTCAAGCGCCCCCTAGCAATAAGTAATAGGTGTTCAAAACTTGGATAACTTATAGAAGGCCTTTTCTCTTTTACCAACCTTTAGAGTTGTATCTCATCAGCTATTGGATCCAATTGCTCGACCTGCTCATTATCTTTGATGGATTCATTTCAATATTGCCTGGATGTGGTTCATATAGCTTATCATTATCATATTGTATCTTATCCATACCAACTTGTGTTTGGTCATACACTTCATCTTCTTCATTTATAGATTACTCAATAGTCAAAGAAATTTATGAAGCGTTAACAATACCATATGATGAGTTGCAGTGTGATGAATTATCTTGTGCTCTTGGAACACCACATCCTTGCTTCTGATCACCTTTTGTTTCTTTAGGTTATAAGTCTGAAGCCAAACTGATCTCCACCATATCCAACAAAGACGTAAGGTATCAACTTTGAGTCAAGCTTCTTTCTTTGATCCTTCGGTATGTCTCTGAATACGTTGCAACCAAACTCCTCTCAAACAGTGATATGTGGTGTCCTTTCTAGTCCACGCTTTCTCGTAAATGTCAAAATTCAACAGAACAGAGGTTGCTCGACTAATTAGGTAGACTATAATTCGGACTGCTTCTTCCTAAAATGTATTTGGCAACATAGACATTCTGAACATGCAATGAACCTTCTCCATAATGGTTTATTTCATCCTTTCAGCAATCTTATTATGTTATGGAGTGCTTGGTTCATTTTTCTCATATCTAATGTCATGCAATGTACAACATTCTTCAAACACCTTGAAATTATACTCTCCCCTATTGTTTGTTCGTAGGCACTTTAGCTTCCTCTCATCTTCACTAGTTGCACAAAATAAAGACACCTCGTTATCCATGCTTGAAGCTGGTGATATTGTACTTTTATTGTCACCATCATTCTGATGTTCTTGCTTTTTTTTATCCTTCTTCCTCTTATAACATAACCTCTTAATGTGTCACGCCTTATAACACTAGTGGCATGTGTTCACGTCTTTGTCATCTTTAGACTTTAAACGATTCTTTGACTTGCCACAACCTTTGGGCCCCCTACACTTGTTCCTTCCCCTGCATTCTCTCACGAAAGCCTATACGTTGTCAACTTCATTCTCCTTTCTTATGATTTCTTCATTAAACATGCTCCCTTTAACTACATACAAAAAGAGCACACTTTTAGGAGCTGAGTTGCTAATCATTACCAGTAATGTCTCCCAACTATCTGGTGACAAACTAAATAGGAACAATGCTTGAAGCTCATCTTCAAGAATAATCTTTATTGTAGTAATCTTGTTGATTATGTCCTAGAAATTACTTAGATGCTCTTACACTAATTTCCCAGCTTTCAAGTTCAAATTCACAAGACTTTTAATCAGAAAGGCCATGTTTAAGTAGTCTTCCTTTCATATAGACCTTCTAGCTTCTTTTATAGCTCAAAATGTTCCGTTTCTTTAGTCACATGGTTGAATATTGATATCAATCCATTGTGTAATAGTACGTAGAGTTTTTTATTTTATCTTTTCTCATTTTTCTATTTGGCATCTTTTCAGTTTTTGAAGGAACATCATCCTTCATACTTTTGACCACATCAATAGGATCAAAAAGATCCTTGCAATACAAAAATTCCTCCCTTATGGACCTCTAAATTGAGTAATTTGGTGACATCAACTTGATCATAGAGCTTTTTCTCCTTCCATTATGATGGCTTTGATACCATTTGTTAAGAGAAAATAGCACAACTCTCTAAAAGATCAACCAAATATCAACGACAAAAAAGAACTCTTCAACTTACACTAGTAAAACAATATAAAAATAAGAAACTTAACATTGAAATAAACATTCATGAGAAAAACCCTACAATGTAGACCAAAAAACTACGAGACAAACCGATAAGCAAATTCACTAAACTCAATAAGGATTTACAAAAAAGTTGATCTCTCACCCCATAAAAAAAGTTGTCTCACAAAGTTTCAGAATTGAAACCAAAGTTGATATTAGGATCGACTAATACTCAATCCAATCCAAAAAATAATCAAATAAGCATAAGAATATAGCATTATTTGCCTTCTCTATGTTTTTCCTCACTTTTGGACGTTATGACCTCACTCTCCATAAAAACCTACGTAATTTTCTCTTTTATATCACTAATTAAGTTTTTTAGCATCATACACGGTCACTTATGTGGCTTTTTATTTTAAATTTTACACAATCACTAATTCAACTTAAGTAGTTCTTTTAAAATTGTATTTTTTGAACATATTATATAAGTGTTAAGTTTTATGCATGTCATGCATTTTGAAGATCCTTTCGGCGGCATTCACGCCAAGTTATTCGGAAAGATAGTTACAGAAATTTTTTTATTTAATTACAATAATACACCATATATTATTTAGGTATAATTTATTATTAAAAATGACAAAATTAGTTTGATATAATTTGATCAAAAGTTAATATGTTAAATTGGAATCAATTATGATTCAAATCGAATTTATATCAAAGAAAAATTTATCAGTTTATAATTCGAATAAAATGATATTGTTTTATTTAATAACTAAATAATTAATTAAGTAAAATGATATTATATTGATCGTCAAATTAATCATATTTGACTATTTGATTAAAATGTGACTAGGCTTCCAACTAGAATTAGTCATCGTCAACTCTATCTATCTATCATGCTAAAACATTTTTTTAAAAAAATTACCATATTAATGTAGACTCAAAATTTTATGTTCTAAAATAAATTATTGAATAATTTGATACTTTTTTTTGGATAAATCAGAGGAATATATTAGAAAGAAAAAATATGTACAAAATGTCCATTTACAAGTGCCCCTGAAGGCACAACAATCGAATATAAACAACTTGACACAAGCTAGGCAAGCTGAAACAAGGCAGGAAAGAAAAACTGACAGTCAAAAGTAATACACTAGGAGTGCCACGGAAACAAAGCAACTAATAACCAAGAGAAATGCGACCGAAGATCAATAGCCCAGAAGAACCAAACCACAGGAGAAGGTTGCTCATGGACTCCCCAAGCACCGAAAAGGTCAAGGAAGGCAACCACCATGTAGGGAGTATGTTGAACTACCGGGGATACTAAGGCAAGCTAACCTTGCCAAAGAATCCCGCTTGCTGCAACATGGACAAAAACAAAACATATAACCTGCAAAATAGAAAGCCTAAAAAGAAAATTACCTCCTCTCAGTGTATAGGCTGAGAAGTTCCCTAACATAGGAGATCACTCTGAGAGACACTCTCTCCTCCACCATAGCTTCATTCTTGAAGGTGCATGCATTGCGTTCAGTCCAGATAGGGTAAACTGTAACAAAAAGCAAAAGAGGGAAATGGATGATGGCAGGTACATTGGATCGGGAAACAATGCTAAACCAGGATAGGATATCGGAAAGAAAGGAAGGTGGGCAACTGGGCAGATTAAAACGGGTGAGGCAATGTTCCCAAACTACAAGGGAGAAAGGGCAAGTAAAAAATAAGTAGTCGATCGATTCATTTGCTGCGAGGCACAAGGAACAGTGATTAGGAGTATAGAGGTAGGGAAGTCTATCACGGGTTGGAAGGTTACGCAGGACTACGAGCCATAAGATAAAGGAACAATGAGGAGGGCTGTATTTTGACCATAACAGACGGTGCCATGAAACCACTGGTAAAGGGGGTCGCAAGAGTTGATAGGCAGAAGCATTGGTATAACGCTTAGAGGGGCTCGCTAGCCATTCCAACCTGTCCGATAAAGTGTGATTAGGTAAGTACCCTGGAGGCTCAAGGTGTCGAAGAAGGTCCATAGAAGCCTCCCCCCAGCTCCAAGCATCATTAAGTAGTGCGTCAGAGACTCGTGCGGTCAGTGGAAGCACCGAGCTATTAATCTCTCTAGGGGTGACCAAGTTGCCCAAAATGCCCTGTGGGTGCCACGGATCCTGCTAGAAAAAAGTAGACAGACCATTGCCAATCCTAAATCTAAAGTGAGTACACAGCTTGTCCCGGACAGTTAAAAGCTTACGCCAACTCCAAGAGCTATTATAGGTAGGAATAGCACTCTAAAAATTTGACCTAGGCAGAACAATTGTATGAACCCACTTAACCCACAGAGCTTCCCGATCCTCAAACAAGTACCAAATGTGTTTACCTAAGAGGACTTGATTCCAAGTTGACAAGTGTTTGACCCCTAAGCCACCTTCCTATTTAGGACGACAAATATCACTCCACTTCAGCTTTGCCTTAGGATTAGACTCTGTCTTGCCTGCCCATAAAAAATTCCTAAGCTTGGCCTCTATGTCCTTAAGGACGGACGAGGGAAGGATAAAATGAGAGGACCAGTAGACATGGAAAGTAGAGAGGACTGAAATAACCAGTTGGAGTCGACCCGCATAAAAAAAAGGCTCTTATGGGTCCAACGATTGATCCTAGTATCAATTCGATCGAGGAGGATAGCACAATCCCGTTTGGACAGACAACCTGTTATGAGGGGAATATCGAGATACCGAAAAGGGAGGGAACCATACCTAAGACCCGAAACAAGAGACATCCTTCGACCCAGAGAACTAACATCCGAAGAGAGGTAAAACTGACTCTTAGAAGTGTTCATTTCCGTGCCAGAGAACTGAGAGAAAGTAAACAAGGAATCTAGCAAAATATGAGCGGAGATCAAATCTCCATGGCAAAACATTAAGAGGTCATCAGCAAAAAGAAGATGGGTAAGCTTAAGACCATGACATCTCCAATGGTATTTGAATTGAGGGTTAATGTCTATGGTCACACTCAAATGCCTAGAGAATACTTCCATGCAGAGAATGAAGAGGAAAGGGGAGAGGAGATCTCCCTGCCGTAACCCAAATTTACCTTTAAAGAAGGTAGTAGGAGACCCATTAACAAGAATGGAATAAGAGGAGGAGGTGATGCATTCTCGAACCCACACTATATTTTGATACTTTTAGTGTATACTTATTTAAATTAATGAAAACTATTTTCATTTTTAATTTTTATATGTGTTATTAAATATATAAAATAAATGTTCTAAATAAATTATGTAAAAAATCCTATCTTAATCCAGTGCTAGCTTTCTAATTACTCGACTCAAAATATGACGAGAATAGAACAACGACAGTAGCTTAAATTAAATGGTCAGAAATGGTGTTCGGTAACGTCATGTCCTCCGCATAGATTTAGGTCTAGGTAAATTGATATTTATAAAGCATCCATATGATTTCTTTATACAGTCAAAAAATATTTTATAAAATAATGATATTATTTTTTAAAGCATCAAAATTTAATACATATATTCGTGTTTGGAATGTGTTTATTACAATTATCTAAAATTATTTATTTAAGTAGAATTTAATTAGTTTGAGTTACAAGTATCTTAAATTCAAATGATAGAGATTTTTTAAAACTTTATAATATATATATATATATATCTTTACCCTAAAAAATTTTATTATTATTTTTTGCAATTTTTTATATTGAGGGTTGAAAAGACAGGTGTGTTTAATATTGTTTATATGTAAATGCCTCCAACTTAAGCATATCATACCAAGAGTTTTATTTGAAAATTTTTATTTAGAGAAACAATTATTTAAACTATTTTATAAATCGTGCCTAAGAATAATGGGTGGACCCGAAGAGTGACAGGTTGCCAGAAAAGCAAAATATTGAACCGTCACTTTTAGTCCACGTCCGAAAGGACAAAGAGTTAGCTATCAGCATGCTAAATGTATGGTTAAAACGGAATATCCAGGCTTGCCTCTTAGGAACCTTACACCTCCAATCTCTCCCCATTTTGTTGACCTTAAATAGAATCTATGGTCTAAAACTTTCTGATACACAGTATTCTCATAGAGAGGTAAGTGTAGAGCATACTTGTCTTTCTGTATGACCAATAGTACATCATTCAAGAATCAAGCTTTCAAAAGAGGAAGAACTTAGAGAAAAGTCATAATGAAAACACATAATATTTTTCATTGATCAAACTCTAAATGCAATCTTTCAAGCTCTGTCTGCTACCATATACAAGGCATCTGAAGTGAAGTTTGGGAAGTTGAGATCTATGACATGATTCTACAAGTGATAGATCATCTGGTGGTGAAGAGTAGTCACAATAATTGTACGATCTTGCTCTGTTCCAATGATCTGGGTCTGAACTTAGAGTCATTCAAACAAAATAGGATCATCTAGTCTAATGTTAAAATTAGGGGGGATGGTGAGAATGACACTTCCATTTTTGATAGTTGTAAATAGGGTACTAATCAATGTGTTTTGGAATGTTGTGTAGGCAGTGTTTAGAAGAGATATCTTGACTGTAGCAGGTAATTGTGTATCTCAACCAGCATACCTGGAACTAACACTCCTATCTTGCTTTGTTTTCCCTAATTTTCGATGGATGATATGTTCCTAAGTATATGATCTGGTATTCCCCGAGCCCTCTAACCATGGGTTGCCTCATTTGTATCAGTTGTTTTCTTCGTTAGTGTTCTCACAAGACAAAAGGGATATTAAACTCCTAGATTCCATTGAAGCTATCATACCTATCCATGAAGATCATGCAAACATTGAAATCAATAGAAGTTTGTGTGTGTTTTCTAGTTTTATGGCTTCTCTCTAAGTTCTCCCTCTCCTAAAGCTTAATTCTTGAATAATGTAACCATGATGATCGTGAAGATTATGAATCTTGGATTGAAAATCCAAGCCCAAGACCCATAAGTATTCGTGAAATGCTCAAAGCTGTTAATAAGGAACCTTTGTTATATCCAGAGTCAATCTCTAAACATCCTCAACCAGTTAGACTTCAATTCCAATAAGAATATCTAGGTCAAGTAGATTGTTTTCAAGAACTTGGGTCCATAGCATACAATCAGGGAAGAAATAAATTCTTATTTTTCTTTTGGTAATAAGCTCGATCTTTAGAGAGAAGCCATAGAATGAGAAAATACACACAAACTTCTATTGATTTCAAAGGTAACCAAGTCCGAATACAACGATAGAGAAGCCTAGCTTTTATAGACTAAGCAAAGGAATAAAACAAATAACTTTAGGGAAAAGATTCCCTAGACACAATCATGCACACAACTTTAAAAAGCAAATAGTCAAAAGTGGGAAACACATGGGTCCCAAATATTCTTAAGGGATAAGAAAGAATCTCATCCTCTTATATAATTAACAATTCCAAGGAATTGTTGTATCTGATTAATTGTGAAATTGTCATTAGGAAAATGCAGTAGTCACTAGCAATATGTTGTCCAGGCTGATATAATCTATGGTGGAAATGCACGTGTCTTTTCTAAAGCGTCATTATTTTTGTAAAAGAATCTTTGAAGTCCACCTTATCTTTCCACCCTCTTTAAAGATTCTTTCTCATCCCTTTGAAATATTTGAAACCCGTGTGCTTCCACTTTTTATGTTCAGTCCTTTTTTATGTTCCCTAGTATGGACTTTCCTTGAGTAGTATCAACCACTAAAATAATGGGAAAAAAACATCTTTCTGTAGTCATTTAGCAACATCAATTATGGGAAGCGCCATTAAAAAAACAATTTACATAATATTTCTTTATTCTCCGTTGTCTATATCTCACAGCATATACTGGTTTAATGTATTTTGACAATAGAGTCTGTTTTCATTTCATTTCACTCTGTTAGCTAAGGTACAAGGTAAATGTCCTTAAATCTAGGTAATATTTTTTATAAAAATTAAAAATTATAAACAATTTTTTAATAATCTTAAATTTCTATCTTTTATTATATATATATATATATTATGAAAAAGAAATTATTATTTTTAAATAATAATTAAAATAAGATCTTTGTATGATTATTATTCATGAATCACCTAGCTGTGTCTGGCATTGCTCGCAAGTTTTATAATATAAAAAAAATAATATTAAATTATTATTTAAAAATACATATTATTTATATTATAGAACCACTATATATCAAGGATCACTATTTAAAAGTGACAATAAATTGAGTAAGTGTCGAATCTGAAACATTACATTAAATTTTATGCTAAATTTAAATTTTGAATAATTTTGTGGTTCGTAATTTAAGCCTTAACTTAATTACAACCAAATTTAAACGGTATCAATTTTATCAAAATTAAATATATAATATTATTTTATTAAAATATTAAAATCCAAACTCAAATTTAACTCAAACTCTAAATTTTTCAAAATAAAATCTGAATCGAACAAAAAAGATGTCCTCGCCACCGCCGTTGCGATCTAGTGGAATCCAATTGCTCAAGCTCTTCTCCAGTCCGTCAAAGAAGGAAGGGGCTGCCCCATGACTTCCTAGTCACGAGTCCGACTGACCTGGTGCAGAAAGAAATAACCGCCGCCATTTACACCTCAAAAACGCCTCCTAGCTTAAAATATTTTTAGTAAAAATAAATTTGGGTTTAAAAAAAACATTAAATTGTTTAAACATATTGGAAGTTAATTAAAAGTGCTGCCAAGATTTCTCATTTTGCGAGATGATTATCAATTTTACATTACGTTACGTTACGCAACTGATTCAGTCTGATTTTTGTGGGGCCGGATGCAGTCGCTTGGATCCATAGTTTTGTGTGGCTTTAGCTAGAGAATACTTGTAAAACAAATAAGGCACGCCAGAGATTGGTTCCCGGAAGGCCCCTCTGACGCTCAAGTTAATCTTTTTGAAGAAGTTTTGGTCGTCGAGAACAGAAAAAAGCTAGGGTTGTTATGTCGTACTTGTCTCATGGCAGAATAGTACCTTATATATAGAATAAACGCTAGGTTTAGGTCATTACGTAAATCTTTATGTTTGCATGAGATACTAACGTCTGATGGGCCGTGGACGTGTGAAGATGGGCCTGAGCCTAACACAGCCGACCCAATCAACTATAATTAATATTATTTAAAATTTGACTGTTTAATTGGTTATTCAAAGAAGAAAATATAAAAATATTCACCTTTACGGATATAAATATTTGTGACGAAAAATTTGACCAAATCTATGCATATAACATATATATTAATTCTTCTACCAAATTTTAATTATTTAATTTTCGAAGTAAAGACTTTCAAGGTTCGTGTGATGTCTATCTTTTAATGAGGCTTAAAATAAGAGCGAAGAGTATAACGTCAATTGAAGGTATTTTACCAATTGTAGATAATATATATTCTTCTACCAAACTGTAGTTATTTTATTTTGAGCCAAAGACGGCGGTCAAGGGTGATGTCTATTTTTTAGCGAGGCTTAAATTGAATTATGACCAGGTTATTATTAAATTCAAATTAATTTAGGCAGGTTATTATTCAATTCAAACTCGATATATGTAATGCATCCTCTCGTCAGCCGCATTATTCGGAGTGACAGTCATTGAATCTAGTCACAATAATATAACATAATTCATTATTAAAAATGACAATAAAATTACTATGTTAAATTTGAATTGAGTTCAACTTATATTAATAAATTATTATTATTTTATTTCATAAATAAAGAAATATAATAACTTATTTGTCGAATTAGAGTCATTCATTGATACTTTTAATATATTCTTTTTAATTAACCACACAACATTTTTTGTATGCGTTATTACATATATAGAAATGGCGTTCCATGATGTATGCATGCCATCACGACTGCAAGTTGATGTTTTAAAAAGCATCCATAATATTTTTTTAAACGCAAATTAAATAATGATAAGGTCAACAGTATTAGTTTTAAGTATCAAATTTTAATACATAGATGCATGCGGGAATGAAGCCTTCAAGTCAACATAATGAAATTTAATGTAAGCTTAGTTGGATTAACTAAAAATAATAATAAATTATAAGCATACTAAGTATCAAAAGCAAATGTTGCTTTGAAAATTATAAAGAATTTATTCAAAATTTTTAAATATTAGAGATTTTTAAAATTTTCAAAACTATACAAAAAATGTATGTCTTCTGTCCTTCTACTAATTAGAGATAAGGTTAAGTATTCTTAGACCTCGCGTCATAACGAAATTTTTATTTAATATTATTGTTGTTGTTTTATGTCTACATTAAAATACGAAATTTTATTTGACTAATATAAATATATATATATATATATATAAACGATATTATCCAAAAGCCATACAAGCTGGAATTCCAATAGGCATCTTTGATCTTAGTTTTGTCATTCTTCCATCTCTTACGAAAAAACATAATAACGGAGCCGACAATGACGTAAATGATATTTTTATAGATGGGGACGGGACGACCAGTTCATAGGCTCGTCAAAAATACTTGAACCTAGACTTCTTTCGTCTCTTGCGAGCAACATAATAAATGTGCTGATACTGACGAAAATGATATTATGAATAGCGACCAGCTCATATGCTCGCAAAAAACGGGGAGGCGTATACTGTTTTATTTTTGCTGTTATAATTTATTTTATTTATATATTTATGTAAGTTTCATTTAAATACATAGATGAGATAAATTGTAATAGGTAACCGGAATATATTAAAAATACTTGAATTTAAAGTTAGGGTTTTGTAATTAATATTTTAATGGCGTGTTTATATATAAATGTCTCGAATTTAAACATTCGTAATGTGGCATATCAAGAGTTTTTTGAGAAAATTTATATCATTTTATCTAAAATCTCTATTTTATAGTTTAAAATAATTGTTTTTCTAAACGTTTTTAATCGAAACGTCCATTTCAGTCCGCGTACGGACAAACGACTGGCTACTGGCGTCCGAAACGTGCTCAAATTAAAACGGCTACAGCCTTCTTCGGGCTTAAGCTCTATCGTTGAATTCTACATGCACTTCATCAGTGGCAGACATGGAATCGTCTATAAATACCCACCTTCCATTGAAATCCCCCACAACCAAATCCCATCCATCATTCAGATTCACTCAGTAGTCATGTTGGTTGCGAACAGTGCTATCGTCCCCAAGCTTCCTAGAATCCATGGCCAAAGGAAGCACCGCCACTCTTCATCGTTTGGTTAGTCATCTAACTTAATCATCTTGTACTACCTACTCTTGCATTCATCAATCTATGCGTCTTATGTCTGATTTACCCAGCAGAAGCGAGGTCTCAGTTGCAGCAGCTAGAGCCCAGATCACTGGATCGTAGTTTTATTGCTACATCAGTAAGTTTGTCATTTCAAGTTGTTGATTTCCAGAAATACACGATCATAAGCTCAAACTTCTGTGTGTTCAAAACACTCAGATAAATGGAACTGAAGAGAGTATGATGAAGAAAAAATTGTCAGAGATGTTGAGGAATGTGGACGTGTCAGTATCTCCGTACGACACAGCATGGGTGGCCATGGTCCCTGGTTCTAGAGAAAAGCCGTTATTTCCGGAATGTTTAGATTGGGTGATGAAGCATCAGCTTCCCGACGGTTCATGGTCTACAGAGGAGTGCAATCCCTTGCTACTCAAGGACTCCATATCCTCCACACTCTCGTGTGTTCTTGCTCTGAACAAATGGAATCTTGGTGAACGTCTCGTCACTAGAGGTCTCGAGTTCATAGAGACCAACAGCTGGGCAGCTTTGGACGAGAAGCAGCGTAATCCGATCGGGTTCGACGTCGTTTTCCCTCAATTGATCCAATCCGCCATAGAAAGTGGATTGAAGCTTCCGATAGAGCCATCTCTAATAGACAGATTGATGCGAAACAAGGATGACGTGATTAGAAGGTAATTTTTTGAAATTTTTTTTGTATATAATATAACTCAGCCTCCTCCAACTGTGTTGAATCCGGTTTTTCGCTTTTTCTCGACTCAGATCTCAACCTCATCATCTAGCGTATGCCCTAGAAGGATTGGGCAATGCATATGAGTGGAAGGAGATAAAGAAGCTTCAAAGAAGTAATGGCTCACTGTTCAACTCACCATCCGCTACAGCAGCTGCTTTGATTCGCAATTTCGATGAAAAATGTTATCGTTATCTGTTTTCCCTCCTCAAGAAATTTGACAATGCAGGTACATGACTATCGATTTTTTAATTTAAATTTTTAATAATTATTAATTAGATTTTAAAGTAACTATATTTTCACATTAATAATTCTTTTAAATATGATTAAGACTGCATAATACCGAATGTCCTTATACGCGAGACTTTCACTGGAAGTTGTTGTTGTATTATATGAATGTCTAGTTGTTGGATACATAAACAAAAATAACATTTTGATTTGATTTATATAAATTTTAAAAGGTTAATTATTAAATTGAAAATTTTACAAAGTTTGATACAAAATTTAAAAAAATCATAAGATTTGACAATTATGAATTTGTTATCTTTTTAAAGAATTAATTCAAAATTATTTAATTAATTCAAAAATTAAACTTGGGTGGGTAATTTCTTTCTTCTTTTAAATATGTTTGTTCACTTAAGCAATTGTATTTTCTCTTTGCAAATTGCACGTTTCAGTTCCCACAGCTTATCCTTTGGACATAAGTGTTCGACTTCAAATGATTGATGATTTCCAAAAACTTGGGATAGATAGACATTTCACAGCTGAAATAGATTCTGCCATGGCTGAGATATATGGGTAAATTTCAATCTTTAATTTTTGGTGTTTAAATCCTATATACATATATATGTATATATCAAGTTTCTTAGCTTTCTCCTGCGTTTTTCTTGTGCATGCATAGATGTTGGCTACAGGGTGATGAGCAAATATTCTCAGACGTTAATTGTTGTGCTCTAGCATTCCGTCTACTACGAATGCACGGATATCATATCTCTTCAGGTACGTATTTAAATTATATGATCATTGTTACCGTGGGAGGGGCGGCAAATAAATTTTGTCTAAACTAAACTTTGAGCTATTTAGGTTTGATTAAGTTTAGACTCTATCCACATGCTTTGAGTCTAATTAAAATTTGGTCGGGCTGGACTGATCATAACTTTTTGGGTTGAATTCGGGTAGAGCCAGCCAAGTTCGATCCATTTTCTAAGTCTCATCAAACTTTTTCCTCAAGTCTTGCTTCTAACTTTTGTTACTACATCAATCTTTCAGGTGCATTAGGACAATACGAAGAAGAGAAAGAATTTCTAAGCTCAGTAGACCCAATATTCAGAAATGTAAACACAATTCTAGAGTTACATAATGCTTCTCAGACATTCATATACCAAAATGAACCAACCCTAGAGAGAATTAAGGCCTGGACAGGCGTTTTTTTGAAGCAAGAGTTGCAAAGTGGCAAACTTAATCAAGATAAGAGACTACAGGAAGAGGTACCAAAAAATTCTCCAAGTTCTAAAAGTTAAATCAAATTAATATGAAGGCAGAGTAAGGAATTATTATTATTATTTCAGGTTAAATATAGTCTTAGATATACCTATGATGGTTTGGAGCGGCTTGAGGCCAAGAGAAATTTGGAGTTGTTCGACTTAGACAATTTGCAACTTCTGAAAACGTCATATAGGTGATTCTGCTTGTTATATTACTGATTGCCAAGTTATAATTAGTAAAACTGAGTAATAATCATCTTCTCTTTTACATGATATTAGGAGTTCCAACATTAACAACAAAGACGTGTTGTTATTTTCTACGAAAGATTACAACTTTTGTCAATCCATATATCAGAAGGAAATTCAAGACCTTGAAAGGTAGGCAGTGATGGCTTTTAAGTTAATCTTGCATGAAAAGGGTACACATATCTAATCACAGATTATGTTTTTTTTTTGTTTACACAGATGGGTGAAAGATAGTAAATTGGATCAATTGGATTTTGCTAGACAAAAGCTAAATTACTGCTATTTCTCCACTGCTGCTATTATCTACCAACCTCAACTCTCAGAAGCTCGCATCTCGATGACCAAAAATTGTGTTCTTGCAACGGTCTTCGACGACTTCTTTGACTGTGGTGGCTCCCCTGAAGAACTCGAAAACATGATGAAACTGTTTGAAAGGTGATTGATTGATTGTTGAATTTTCCATTTGTGATTCAGCTATCTCGAGAAGGCTTGATTTTATAGTACTCTCTGTCAATTTTCACAGGTAGGAAGGAAATTCAACTATGGGGTTTTGTTATGAACAAGTTGAGGTCTTGTTTTCTTCACTTGCAACTATAATCATTGAGCTTGGATCAGCCATATCCTAACGACTTGGAAGAAATGTCATACCCCAATTAGTTCAGATAGTAAAAACTGGGTTTTAATAACTAAAAGCTAATATATTTATATAATTCATGTCATTGGAATATGACTAATCCAAGTTCATTGATCATAGTTGCAAGTGAAGAAAACAAGATCTCAACTTGCTCAAAACAAAATCCTATAGTTGAATTTCCTTCCCACCTGTGAAAATTGATAGAGAGCGTTATAAAATTATACCTTCTCGAGACAGATGAATCACAGATGGAAAATTCAGCAATAAATCAATTACCTTTCAAACAGTTTCATCATGTTTTCGAGTTCTTCAGGGGAGCCACCACAATTAAAAAAGTTGTCGAAGACCGTCGCAAGAACACAGTTTTTAGTCATTGAGATGCGAGCTTCCAAGAGTTGAGGTTGGTAGATAATGGCAGCAGTGGAGAAATAGCAGTAATTTAGCTTTTGTGTAGCAAAATCCAGTTGACCCATTTTACTATCTTTCACCCATCTGCGTAAACAAAAGAAAAAAACATAATTAGTGATTACATATGTGTACCCTTTTCGTACAAGATTAACTTGAAAGCCATCTCCACCTACCTCTTAAGTTCTTGAATTTCCTTCTGATATATGGATTGACAGAAGTTGTAATCTTTTGTAGAAAATAATAACACATCTTTGTTGTTAATGTTGAAACTCCTGATACCATGTAAAAGAATGTCATACCCCACTTAGTTCAGATAGTAAGAATTGCGTTTCAATAACCAAATGCTAATATATTTATATAATTTGTGTCAAAACTGTGCCTAACCTAATGATTTTTTAGCAATGGCAAGACTTTGTGGTGTCAATGATGAAAGAAGCAGAGTGGACCAGAGAAAACCAAACACCGACATTGGATAAGTATATGGAAAACAGATATTTCTCCTTCGCGTTAGGACCTATTGTCCTAATACCTCTTTATTATATGGGTCCAAACTTGTCAGAAGAAATGATATCATATGAAGAATACCAAAACTTGTTTAAGCTAGTGAGCTTAGATGGTCGACTTCTCAACGACCTTGCCTCGGTTCAGGTAGGCGTCATTGGTATGTTTGTGGGAAGTCTTAAGAAATGAAAAAGACTAACTAAAGTTTCATTCATTTTATAGAGAGACGATGCTCAGGGTAAAGTAAACAGTGTATCTTTATGATTGATTAATGGAAGTATGACAGAAGAAGAATCCATTGAAGAGACCAGAAGATTGATCGAGAGTTACAGGAGAGAGTTGCTAAGAATGGTGTGCAGAGTGAAGGAAGTGTGATTCCAAAAGCTTGTAAGGAATTGTTCTGGAGGAAGACTCACGTACTCCATTACTTCTACAAAGATAAGGATGCATACTCATGCCCACTTGAGAAGCTTAATGATGCAAAAGCTGTTTTGTGGGAACCAATTAGTAATCTTACATTGTTGAATTTGAATTAGCCATTTCCATAGCTATTTGAAACAACTTTCATACTTTGATTTTACTAAAGAAAAGGGTTATGTCTTATAAAAGTTTGCAGTAAAGGAAGTGCATGCTTCTGTTCTAACAAAAAAAAACTTATGTATTAAAATATATGGTATATATCTTATTATTTGGTTTTGTCATTTTTTAATAATTGGACATCTAAAATAATGTTGATGAGTTTAAAATTCAAACCCAAGTTAATTGAATTTAATTGGATGACGATAGCTAATCAAGTATCTTTGTTTGACTTGGATTCAAAAAGCTATTGGTGATAATCTTAATTAAGTATATTTGCTTGACTTGGATTCAAAAAGCTATTGGTGATAATCTTCTAGTTGTGATAGAGTTTTATCTCTAATTGATGTGTATCTTGGCAAGATGTGTGTTGCATCAACGGTGTAGTGGGCGTTAATTGAATTCTGGAAAAACATAGTTGAGGTAGTGCATGTGTTTTGGGTTTACATACACCGTGGGTTAGCTTCTTCTTCTCCAAGTCTCTTGCTTTAATTGAGGAATCCAACTCCTACCAAGAATCAACTTCATGGGTCATCCTAAAATTGATCTTTAATGTATGGTTCGAGGTTGAACTGGGTTTTGTGTGAATAGAACATAGCGCCACGATAATGTATGTACTAGGTGTTTTGTGAACGGATTTAGGTGGTGGTTTTAAGTTGTGATGGTCAATTTTATGGTGATATTATGGTGGTGGGTTGAAAAGCATAAGAGGTGTTTATTTACGAGTTAAAGAGTGACCCTTTTGACGATGGATAGGCGACATGGATGGCAACTTTCTCTCCATTCTTTTCAGCCTTGGTGTATGTTGCTCACAGGTGCTTGAGTAAATCACATTATAGTGGAGTGCAGAACATTCAAGGGCAGTGGTAGATTGGCAATGAATATTAATTGATCTCCTTATGCGCTGCATATACTTTGATTGCTGAATATGTTATTGGTGCAACTGTGGCCCTGTATTAGCCCATTGTTGTTGCGATGACTTTTAGATTTATTTCAGTGGAGCTGAACCTTTCGGAAAGTTATTATTCTTTTTTATCTCAAGTGTATTATTGTTTTATTCTTAGTTGATTGATCACTTGAGTTGTTTATTTCTTTTCTTTATTATCAAATACTGTTGAAGTTAACATGAATCGGTCATATTATTGGGTGTGAAATTCTTCCACAGGAAGTGAGGTTGAGAGATAGTGTCAAGGGTTGAGTGACATCGACTCAGTAAAGCCTTGGGTAAATCTATTATATTTTAGTGAAAGTGATTAAGCTGGGTGAGGGTCTCGCAAATGTAGGCAAGGTGTGACGAACTGCGTTATCAAATTTTTGGTGTCATTTGTTATTTCGTTTTTTATTGTTTT
Organism: Erythroxylum orinocense; assembly: GCA_025531955.1. Taxonomy (NCBI): domain Eukaryota; kingdom Viridiplantae; phylum Streptophyta; class Magnoliopsida; order Malpighiales; family Erythroxylaceae; genus Erythroxylum; species Erythroxylum orinocense. Next base: position 19,444 of record JANZLX010000197.1, read on the forward strand.
TGTTAGAGACGAACATGGTAAAATTGGAAAGTTTACGAAGCTACTACCTCTAAAGTTTTTCGATTGGTATTAGAGCAAAGTCACCAATTTAGAACTCGGTAACAAATTGGTGCAGATCCAGGTTTCGCAATTATGGCCATAAAAGAAGGAGCATCAATTATCAGGCCATCGCTGTTGGACGGTTCCAATTATCCTGCATGGACATCATGGATAAGAGTCTTTATGTCGGCATAGGGAACAAGAGCATGGAACTCGGTGTTACATGATTGGACACATCCGATGATTACTGACGATAAGGGAGAGACAATGCTAAAAGATTCATCTGAAAGAACAAGAGCCGAAGAAGAAAGAGCACTTAGAAACTCACAAGCATTGCACACAATTTTTAGTGTTGTTAATGAAGGATGCTTCTTTATGATATCGGCCTGTGAATCAGCTAAAGAAGCATAGGATACTTTGCAGACTATTCATGAAGGATCTAAATCTGTGATAGCGTCAAAAACTACAAATGTTAGCTGTGAGATTTGAAGAACTGAAGATGAATAAAAATGAGACTATTGGAGACTTTCATGAAAGATTACGAGATATAGCGAATCAGACACATCAACTTGGAAAGAAATATTCCAATCTGAAACTAGTCAAAAAGACGTTGATATCATTACCTTCGAGATTTATTCCGAAAATTGTAGCAATAGAGGAGACCTACGACATTAATGATCTGTCATTGGAGAAGGTAATTAGAATTCTTATAAATTTCGAAATGAATCTTTTAAGGGGATCTTCAAGGCATTGGCTATAAGGGTGAGTACTCTAAAAGGAATGAGGAGAAAAATGATATGTCTAGATATGTACGAGAAGCGAAACATCAAGAAAGAATCAAAGATTTGTACCCACGTGTCATTTTTTTTGAGTTATCAAGCACATTAGGTCGAGATGTTACAAGATGTTACAAATGATATTTCAAAGGAGTCAAAACCAAAAATCTAGATACTCTCCATTAAATTTCCAGTAGTAGCCTATAGTAATGAAGCACACTTGGATTAGAAAGGGTCAATTACAGGCACAAAGATAATGTGAAGGAAAAACAAGAAATTGTCTAATTTCACAATTAGTTACTGCTTGTGAAGAAACTGTATTGACAAAGGATAAATTAGTTACTTCAGAAGAAGAAATCGATGACAAAGATAATATATGAGGAATAAGGCCAACTTTGAATTTCTTCGAGGGCCATAGGGACTATGTACTTTATATTTTTGAAGTATTTTTTGTGTTGAAAAAAAAGGAAAAAAATTTGTTCGGATTTTCATAGACTAAAACTGATAATTGGTTCCTTGACAGGATTTTAGGTTTAAGCTTAAACCTATACAACCATTACTATATGTATCGCAGTGACCTCAAAGGTCCAAAATGGGAGTTTGTCCATTACCAAAAGTTGTTAAAAAAGCTATATTGACAAAGTCATAGTTTCTAATGGCACAGGTCGCAACCAAGGTTCCTTTATTTGTATTCTGACCCAATATACAACTATTCCACCTGCATCTAAACCTATTACTAGAATTAAGACTACTAAGGTGATAATAGGCAATGCCATAATCGATTGAAATGTCATAAGAAGTTAGGCTACAAAGTGAAAAAAAAATCAACAAATTATATCCTATAAGTAAAGTAAGCAAGGAATAATACACATAATTTTAATATATTCACCCTTTAATTTGGGTTACGTTTAAACTCCGAATAAGTCTTTTTAATTTGGGCTACATTTAAACTCCGAATAAATCTTTCGCTAATGAAAATGACAAGTACAGAGAGTGAAAAATAACATAACAAAATAGTGGCACTCACACACAAGATGTTTCCCAATTTACTATCCCTAAGATAATATCCTCACTATTTTGTCACTCACCCTTTAAGGAAAATGTTTCCTAACAAAACCTGAAAAATCACTCTATCACAATCTTTGTAACTCACAACTGGCCCCTTAATAAACTCACTCTCTAACTGACCACATATACATATCATGCACATATCAGAGAAAGAGGGAATAGACCCTCCATCGCCTTAGCAAGCTGTCTCCTAGCTTGCTTAATGCAAGTTATTGACAGCTTGCTTTCTTTTTTCTTTTTAATGATACAATCTTCTAGAGTGGTGGTACCCTATGTAAGTCAGTACCAACTTACAATTCTCCATCTACCCGCTACATGGAGTTTACTGTCATTCCTGCAAATGATCGATAGAAATCAAACTTTTCCCTTGGTAGAACTTTTGTCATCATATCTGATCCATTCTCATCTGTATGAATATTCTCAAGCTACAATAACTTCTTCTCTAACACTTCTATGATCCAGTGATATCTCACATCAATATGCTTTGATCTTGAATGGAAGGAGGAATTCTTCCTAAGGTGAATAACACTCTGACTATTACAAAACAATCGATATCTATCCTGCCAAAAATCAAGTTCATCTAAGAACCTCTTCATCCATAGGAGCTCTTTACATGCTTCAGTTGTAGCAATAAATTCCACTTTAGTGGTGGATAGAGCAACACACATTTCTTCAATTTCGATTATCATGACACAGCTTCCCCTACATAGATAATTAGATAACCTGAAATAGATTTTCTCGAGTCAACATCATTGGCCATGTTTGCATTTGTGTAACCAATTAACATAGGCTTGGTAGTTCCAAAACATAAGCATATTTTGGAAGTATCGCATAGATATATAAGAATCCACTTCATGACACCCTAATGTTCGTTACTAAGATTTCAAAAGAACTTACTCACTACTCCAACTGCGTGGGCAATATCTAGCCATGTATATACCATGACGTACATCAAACTTCCAATTGCAAAAGCATAGAGGACTTTCATCATCTCTTCCTTCTCTTCATCTATCGAAGGGCATTGCCTAGTGCTCAGCCTAAAGTGATTAGCAAGAGGACAACTAACTGCTTTAGCTTTATCCATGTTGAACCTTTGAAGTACATTCTTAATGAACTTATCTTGTGAAAATCATAATTTCTTAGTGTCTCTGTGTTGGGCCCCAAAATTTTTATTTTATTTATTCTTTATTTTGACTTAATTGTTTTCTTTGTTTATTTCATTTCATTTTATTTTGAGTCTTTAAATAAGCAAGGTTGAATGGGAATTAGAAATTAGAATTAGAATTAAGTTTGGTGGTGTTAGATGGAAGTGTAGAGACATAGAAGACAAATAAGGGCAAATTTGGAAAGTCCTTGGAAGTGAAGGGTAAAATTGGAAAAAATAGGCTTTGGTGTGTTAAATTAAAAGAAGGAGAAGGAGAATTTGTCGTAGAACATAAGAGGAAGAGTGAAAAAAAAACGTGAAAAAGAAGAAGATAGGAGGGAAAATCATGAAAGCTTGGAGGGAAGAAGAAAGAAGAAGAAAAAGAAGAGGAAATCAAGCTTTTAAAGGTAAGTTTTCATCTTTCTTATGCTAGATTCAAAAAGGGGATTAAATGGAGGTTAGGGTTTGTGTTGGAAATGAAG
>JANZLX010000199.1:13407-26238 GCA_025531955.1 Erythroxylum orinocense
AAAGGCTCATTCACATACATATAAGACAATGATGCTCAAATGCTTAATAAACAGTGTGGAAAAGATATTCAAATGCTTCTTAAAGCAAGAACTAATGAGAATACATGTTCTAATAACATTTTAGGCCCTACTATCCGTTGGAGCCAAAAACTAGTCATTATAATTACTAGTTATAGAGCACTAGTCGACTGGTATAACATATTATTCAACTAATATACATTGAATGCACAAGTTCACTAGTGGTTTAGATATTGATCGAGCACTAAGTACATTGATTGACTAATATATATCAATCAATGTTACTATAAACTCTTAGACATCAATTTTGATAACTTTAACCTATATTTGTTAACCGCTAACCTATGTAGGTCAATTAATCCCCTCAAAAACATGATTTCAATAATTTTAAATGCTCAAATACAATTATTTTAACATAATTATGATTCAAACACTTCCCAAAATATTTTTTAAAGAGTATTTGAAAGATTAATAGGATTTTTCCTTAAAATTAAAAGCTTTAACATCTCTTAATGAATAAAAAGACTTATGTAATGAAGTAAGATAAAATATTTGTGCATGGTAAGGTTTTGAGATCATCAAAATGACTAAATGATATTACAATTAACATTAAAAAATATATAACAACCTTGATGTGCCTTGATTTTTTTTCTTTACTTAATTTTCACTATGATGGTTGTAAAATTTAACTTCTCTTTACTGACTTCATAAATTATCTTTTTGAGTTTATAACTTCATTTTGTTCTTATATTTATTTTCATCAAAATAATAAACTCGTTACTAATAATTATATTTTGTTATAATCAAAACATAAATTGGACCTTCTCATACTTCAATAGGAACATAACTTACATATGGAGTTTATACCTTTACCACTAATATGATTTAAAGGCCAATCATTCATGTTCTTCAGTTTAGCCCAAGATATGACAACATTTATAGAAAAAAAATTTGTTAATCTATTAGTCTGTCCTGAAATTTAAGTTGAAGCTTTTCTCATGTTAGAAAATTCTGCTTCAAGTAGAGATTATGTTCGAATTAGCTTAAACTGCTTAATGGTATCTAGTTCATTAATACTTAAAACTACTTGGTACGTAAAATGTGCAATTATCAAACAAATAAGAGACACAAAGGTGCAATAGAGAGCATGGTGCACACCTTTAGACATTCATTTTCTTATGTCACCAATTTCAGCTCGATAACATTTTCTTTCAATGACAAATCTAATTCTGCTAAATATATTAAATTAGTTAATATGGATTAGTATAATTTAATAATTATTAGTATGTTAATTATATCTATGCGACATTTGATTCATTTATGTGATGAACTTTATATTACTAATCATATTATGAGTTCTTGGGTCTATTATACCATTCTTACCCAATCATAGCATTAGATTTATAGCCCATAACAAAATGTACTTCATCTTAATTGATGTAGTCCTAACGTATTATGGTATGTCATCAAGTTAAGTATTGTGTGGTGATATATAGAAGATAATGGTAATAAGATTCAAATAACCCTAGTTTTTTTCTTAATCTTATCGATTCTTGTCTTGCAATAATATATTGAGCAACTATGACTTTCAATCAATTTTCAACAACTTTGGAAGGTATTCTTCTAATTGCATTACTTATATATACTTCAAAGTTATGACGCCCTATTTGATTGGTTGAGCTATATTGATGTTGTTAATTTAATATTATCATTGATTGCCTAAATTCCAACAATTGATATCAGAGTCACTTCTATAAGTTTTAAAGTTATGGTTCCTTTTTTTCCGATAATTTTCATGTTCTTATTGTCAAATCTTCACACATTTTTTTAACTCTTGGTGGTAATAGATAAACTATATTTAAGGGCATAGACAACTCTTGTATTATTTATACGATTGTTTGCATATGTTTTGAACAAGACTGTGAAACAAAAATGGCTTAAATATAGATCTGTCTAAACCTCCACCATGGCTAAATAGTTCTTGTTTTTCAATTTTCTTTTCAGGATAATTGTTTTCCAAATTGTACCTATAGACCACTTACTTTTTGGAAGAGGAATAAAACCCCTATAAGATCGTGGGAAACAACTTTTCTAACAGTGAGATATCATTAAGTCAAGTCATAGGTTGCCTACAGGATATCTAACAGTTTAAGATGAATGCTTACAATTTTATCATTGTTGAACTTTATAATTATGCCATTTCTTTGTGTTTATAATTACATAATTAATGAATATTTGTAGTTATATCATGATGAGTATTTATGATTTTGATACTACTAAATATTTATAATTATGCCCCTACTAGTAAATTTACAGCTTTTTCCTTGATTATATATTTAGGAGTTTTGCCACCAAAGAGAAAATTTTGTTGATGAAATTATTTTGATAAAGGTATCTTGGCATGTTATATTTAGAATGAATATTTTATCTATTTACAAGATAACATTACTATATTTTGGATGAATTTGTATGCATTAGTGTTAATTAGTTATCATTTGTTTAATGCATCACTATGTTATGTTGATTTTATTATCATGTTATGGACATAATTAAATATTATATATTTATGGACTTATCTCTTAAAATCTAAGAGTTTAAACATTTTGTTGATATTATTTTCTCTTAATATTTATCAAATTTTCTACAAAGATCTATTTAGGCAATGAAATTATCCTATCAATGAGTTTATTATTAGGTGGGATGCTTAGATTGGTGAAAAGAATCCATTAAATATTATGAGCTAACATAATATACTATTGTATCAATAATTAATTAATGTATTTAGTTGTGATATTTAACGTATTACTCTTACTTATGAATAAGTCAATTTTTTATATTCAATGGACTCTAGCATTCGATGGTCACTTTTGTGTATCATTTAAGGAAGTTGAAGAAAGAGTGAATAGTATGATCTTATTTTACATGCAAATTAATATTGCTTCTTATGTATTTTTCTTCAATTTTAATCAATTCTTAATTTTTATTTCATTTTAAAACTTAAGTACAGACTAATTACAAAAAACATTTTGGATCTCTTGTGACAAATTCAATGATCATTAAATTATATTTAGACTTAAGAGATGACTCTTTTATTAAACACATTGTGGAGACTTCTGTTAGCGATAAAAAGCTTATATTTTGAATCAAATGCCTAGTAAATTTGTTCTTAAAACTCCTCATAAGCTGTGATTGTAAAAAAAAAAAAAAAAGAACTCACTTTAGGTAGTAAAGTAGAAGTGAAACACCACAATTTACAATCTAATAAATTTGATCCTAAGACCATTAGTGACTACTTATTAGTTATTATGTGGTATCAATAGGCTCTGAGTTAGATGTCTATCACATACTACCAGAGTAATTAAATCAACTCAAACTATCTATTTTGAGGATGACGTAGAACCTAACGGCCTATAACAATTATGTTCAGAGAATGCCCAATCATTTTTTAAGTGTACATGGCTTCTGCTCCAATAGTTGGCCTTATGATTGACCCATATCCAGTAGCCATTTTTGATGAACCTATTGAATAGGTAATACAAAGGATATAAATCTAATCCTAGAAGATGTCCATTTATTAAGATAAAAAAGAATATGTAGACCTGCAATCTTTGATAGCTATATTGTGTAATTATAAGAGCATGACTATGACATTGGTGACACCTCATATCCAATTATTTATAATAAAGTCATCTTTTGTCCTCAATCCAAAGTTTTGGATGGATATTATGAATGATGAGATGAACTATATATCATAAAATGAAATAAGGAGCTTAGTAGAGTTACTAAAAGGTTATAGGCACGTTGGATGAGAATAGGTAGTCAAGACCAAATGTGATGCCAAAGATCAAGTAAAGAAGTATAAAGTAAGATAGTACTTAAGAGTTATAGCCAATAAGAAGGATTAACTACAAAGAGACCTTCTCTTATGCTTTCAGAAGGATTCTTTATGAATCATTATGGTAATTGTGACTCATTTTGACCTTGAACTTCATCAAATGGATGTGTGAATGACTTTATTAAATGAAGGCTTAAGTGAAGAAGTCTACATGGTTTAACGTATTAGTTTTGAGGTTGTTGAGAAAGAAAATATGGTTTAAAGCTTCTAAGTTGAAACAAGCTTTAAGATAATGGTATTTGAAGTTTGATGAAATTATCACCAGTAATGACTTCGAGTAAAATATTGTTAATCAATGTGTACATAAAGTTCAATTAGAGCAAATATATATTTCTAGTTTTCTATGTTGATGAAATCTCTCACTGCTAATAAAATTGACATATTAATTGAGACAAAATAACTATCGTTTAGTCATTTTGGTATGAAAGATCTTAATGTAAGATCACATGCTTTATGTATACAATTTCTTTATTATAAAGCCAATGGTGTTCTTATACTATCCCAAAGTACCTATATTTATCATACCTTCAAGAGGTTTAATATACAATCTTATTCCTGTATAAAGAATTTATTTGTAAAGGATGACAAGTTCTTCAAGGCTCAATGTCCTCATAATGATGTTGAGAGAGATCAAATGAAAGCAACTCATATACTTTTTATTATTGTCAACCTAATGTATGCTTAAGTATGCACACATCTTGATATTACATTTGTGGTTAACGTATTTGGTACGCACACATCTTGATATTACATTTGTGGTTAACGTATTTGGTAGATACTTGAGCGATCTCAAACAAAGCCATTAGAAAGCATATATGAAAGTCTTGATATATCTTTGAGGTACCGAGAATCTTATATTGACATATTAACCTACTAACTCTGTTAAAGTGTTTGGTTTTAGTGGCTCCGTTTATATGAGCTATATGGAAGATAAGAAATCTACTTTTGGATACATCATGATTGTAGGAGAAGCTATTCAAGGGAAACGTTCAAACAAACACTCACAGATTGTTCAACTATAGGGATAAAGTATATGATATGTTATGAAGCTATTTTTCATGTAATATAGTTGCAGAACTTTGTTTTAATCTAGGTAATCATGAACCATATTTTAAGATTGCTGAAATTGTATTGTGACAATTCTACATCTTTCTCAGAAAATACTATGAGCACCTCTTACTCTAAGTATATTGAAATTAAATTTTACTTTTTCAAAGAGAAAGTTGTAGAATCTTTTGTTATTATTGAGCACATGCCTTCGAGCAATATGTTAGCAAATTCACCAACTAAAAGTTTACCTATTCAAGCACATCTCTCATATAGGACTATTAAGAGCTTAATTTTTTTGTTTTAGTAAGAGTCTCCTTTTTATTTATGTTTTGTGGCAATTAATTTCATTTTGTGTAATATGTGCATATTGTGAATTTTTATCACTCCTTATGACATTTTGTAACTTTATATTTTCAATGAGTATTAAGATATCCATTATGTTGAATCTACATTAATGTTATTGTCATGCTTCTAGAATAAGAGTACCTGATTATATACAACTCATGCACCCTATCGATGTATTGAGTATATATGATTAGTTTGACCATATATATTGTTGTGAAAACATTATATTATGATAATGCAATCTAAATAAGATAGTGTTGAATTAATTAACATGAATTCGAATAATCTAATGGCAATTAAAATCTTAATCATATTCATATGATATTTGAGTCATTTATGGGATGGACATTATATTGCTTTCAATATTATGGGTCTTGAAGTCCATTCACCAATCTTACTCTAGCTTATTTATTAAACTTGTGGTCTACCATAAAATATATTTTAAACTAATTAATGTATTTTTTATGAATTTTGACATATCATCAAGTTTGATATTGAATGGTAGTGTGTGAAAGATATTAGTAAATAGAATTCAAAGAGTCCTAATTTTCTTTTTCATTATATTAATATTTTTCTTGTTGTAATTTATTGGAAAAAAAATCATTACTTCTAACTAAGTTGCAATGTTATTTTTTTATATCATTATTTGTATATGTTTCAAAGATATGAAAACTTCTTTAATTGGTTGAAATATGTTGATATTGTTAATTTAATATTATTGTTTGTTTCTTAAATTTCAACATAATCATCTTCACTGTGTAATTCAACTATGTAAGAATTGTCGCATGGCCTTAACCTTTTGTAAGTGGAATTTTCTATTAGACAACCAAAACTGGCATCAAATTCATTTGCAATTAGTGTTGGAACTCCATGCATTTTATCAAAACAATGCTACGGTATTAAGAATCTCCAAAATACAAAGAATGCCATTCAATGGAACTTTTAGTAAAGAAAAATCATCAAAAGAAGAAGTAGAAGGATTCATGATTGAAAGCAATTATCTGCAACTTCTACAAAAAGCGCAATACTTTAAGGTCACATTTGGTAACCAATCATGAAAGAATCAAAATAAAAAATAGGAATCGAAATAAAAAGTAAGAACCGGATTTAGAATAAAATTACTAACTATGCGTGTTTGGTATGCAAACACTATAAATAGGATTGTAGAAGTTAATAACTATATCAGGATTTGTTATCAAATTTTAAAAATGGTAATGAAATTTTTTACTTATGTTTAAGTATTATATGATTTATTTTGTAAATAATTAATTAAATATTTTATATTATTATTAAGGGTTAATTACCAAAAAAAATTTAAACTTTAACCGAATTTTCAATTATAGCCTGAACTTCAAAAATTAGCAATAAAATGCTCAAACTTTCAATTTTTTCAATTCAAGCCCAACGTTAGGGCTTCCGTTAAGTTTGCTGATATAGCTTGCCACATATTTCAGAAATCTTAACTATCAATACATGTAAGCCAAAATTAACACAATAAATGAAGATTAATGAAACAATGTCGTTGTTTAAAAATGACCTAAATCAGATTATGTAGCCCCGACGATCTTACACTTTGATTTTAATTTTTCCTTCATTTTCAGTTTGTTCTCTCAACGCCCTCAGCCTTCCATTTTTAGATTATGTAGTCCCAACACTCTCATACTAAAGTCATCGAGAGAACAAACTAAAAATGAAGAGCTTATTAGTGTAGAGTAGTTTGGAGGTCAGAAGAATAAACAGAAAACAAATAACTAAAGACATCGGAAGAACAACAGATAAAGTCGAGCTAGAATTGAAAAAAATTAAAAGTTTGAGCTGTCAGGAGTCACGTAGAACTAGTGAGGAGACTCCTCCTTTGAAGAGAGAAAGAGGTCATGTCATCATGCCAACTTGGACTTATAGAGAATAGGTCTAGAAAGAAACTTGACTGAGAATGCGTGTAACAGCCTAGACCACTCATTTACAGATATTGTTCGCTTTGAGTTGTCCCTCGGCCAAGGCTCTCACGGTTTTGTTTTTCTCACCCTTGGGAAAATGCATATGTGAGGGAGAGGTATCCATACCCTTAAAAGGTATACTTCGTTCTCTTCTCTAACCGATGTGGGATCTCACAATCCATCCCTTAGGGCCCAGGGTCCTACGCTAGCACATCAGGTCGAGAACTGGCTCTTATAGCTCTTATAACAGCCTAGATCACCTACCTACAGATATTGTTCGCTTTGGGTTGTCCCCGGGCTAAGACCCTCATGGTTTTGCTCTTTCCTCTCCTGGAAAACTCGTCTAAAGGGAAAAGGTATCCATACCCTTATAAGACATATTTCGTTCTCCTCTCCAACTGATGTGGGATCTTACAGTTCACCCCCTTAGGGCTCAGCCCCTTTAAAGTCTAGCCCTTTTAAGGCCCAACGCCCTACTCTGACATAGCAGTTTGGGAACCGAATTTGATACCATTTGTAACTGCCCAAGCTACCCGCATATAGATATTATCCACTTTGAGTTGCCCTTTGATCTGGGCTATTACAATGCGGGTAGACAATAGTAGGAAATAAAGCCTATTGACCCCTTCATTAAGAACACCGCGTACACTTACATCCGAAGTGCGAGAGCATGGTTTATCTTGTACTTAGAGAAGACCACAATAAAAGGAACAACATAGGCATTACTTTTTGAAGTTTGGAATATAATTGAAAATTTTTGAAAGTTTGGGCTATAATTGAAAATTTGACGAAAGTTTGGGTCTTTTTTAGTAATTAACTCTATTATTAGTTAATAAAAATTTAAGTATTTAATAATTAATTAATTAAAATTATTTTAATGATTCAATAACTTATTAATTTTTAAATAATTGTGTATGATTTTTCTTATAAGAATAACCATAATGAACTTATTTTATGATATAAAATCATTGAAATAAAATAAAATAATTATTAAATAAATTAAATAAAGTAACATTCAGTGGTAATAACAATATCCTTATAAGAATAAACCAAAATGATTAAAATATTTTATATTTTATAAATAATTATTTAATTAAAATATTTTATATTTTATATCAAAAAATTTCAATGATTTATAAATTTATTTATTTTTAAATAATTATGAATAATTTTTATGATAAGAATATCAATAAAATAAAATAAAATAATTATTTAAAAATTAATATAAAAGATAATTTTGATGATAATATTTTGATAACAATTTGATAATATTTTAATAATATCTTTTATTTTTATTTTTGATTTTGATTTTGATTTTTCATTCTTATATATACCTATACCTCGTTTGGAAGAGAAATTTAAGATTATTTAAAATTCATTCCAATCTTATTATTTTTTATTTTATTTATTACTAGTAACTAAATAACTAAAAATTAAGAATAGAGGTTATATTTGTATTCCCAACTCTTTATTACTAGTTACCAAACTGTTAGACAATATGAAAGGATACAAGATGAACAGCCATATAACATAACCTCCAAAGGTTATGTTTATTCTCATATAAAAGGAGGAAGTTGGCTTAAAAGGTTATCTTGCTTAAAACAATAAATACATTAGAAACAAAAGAATTTTGGTTATCTTTTACTCTCTCTCTAATTTTTCTAAATCTAAATGAAAGAGAAAAATTATTTTCATCTTTCCTCACGTAAATCACACCATCAAAGATTAGAGTTTGGTTCGTGGATTAACGGTGACTCTAGTAGCCAACCGTACAACGTGAACTATCAAATAAAGATTTGATCAATCGCTTCCGTATTAAGATTAGTCCTTATAAATTTACATTAGCATCAGAGCCAAGTTTTACATTTACCATTGATGTGCGCATTATGCTATGTTCATATGTTCTCGTAGGTTTACGTTGAAATTATTTTTTAATGAAACCATAAATTTTCATTTTATGTTGCTTACGGATATGAACGTCGCAAACAAATTTTAAATTGAAATTAATTTTTACGAAACCATAAATTTTCGTGTTGCTTACGAGTATGAACATCGCAAAGAAATCCTCGATTTTGTCAAGTTATACACGGTATGCATTTTAAGAGAAGTTGGTTTTACAGAAAGAGACGTTTGTGTGTGAGGAACAAAAGTGTTCTTGAACTGAAAAATTAGATAGGGCTTGGTTTTTCGTTTTTTGTGCATGATGATACATATCGGTTTTTGTGCATGATGATACAAGTGTCTTTAATATGTGAAAGAAAAGATCATGTGCTTGAAAAGTGTGGATGAGGACATGAATAACCAGAGAACATGTGAAAGTTGTTGATTAAATATGCAAGAGATTATGTTGGTTTTATTTCATAATTGGTTTTACGGAACCGAAAGCTTTCCTTTCTTGTTGACCAACGGTTAACAACATAAACTCCATTAAAAGGTCTAAGACAAATGTTGTTCATACAGTTGTGCACAGTAAATGCATCAACATTGTTTTTGTTTGATATGATAAATGCATTTAATGAGTTGTGGCAATTAAGAAAGGAATGTTTGAAACAACATGCATGAGGGAAATTATATAAAAAAAAATCTTCCTTCGATTTTTGTGTACAAAAGGAGAGGTTTTGTGTACTGATTTTTTGTCTTTTATTACATATAAGACATTACGGTATGCATGAAAACTAGGTCTTCGGTTTTCTTCTCTATTTTTGTTATGCATGATTATAAGACATTACGGTATGCATGAAAACTAGGTCTTCGGTTTTCTTCTCTGTTTTTGTTGTGCATGATTATAAGTCTTTATTCCATTGAGAAGAGCATTAGTTTTTCACTGAAACTTTCACAATGAAGGCTCCTTAAATGTATATGAAAGATTTGTATTGAAATATTCCATAAATGTGTTTTATGGGTAATTTTATATTATATTTCAAATAATATTATATAAATGAGTTTTATATAGTTTTATATGTAAATTTTGTTTTATATGTATGAGTTATATAAATTTGTTTTATGTAAAATTGGAATAAAAATGTTAATATGTTTTTCATAGAAATTGGTTATGTTAATTGGTTTAACATATGAAATGTATATAAATATATACATTTGTTTTGAATATGTTTCATGTGAATAATTAATAAAAATATTATAATTTATGTCATAAGTGATGATTATAAGCTTAGTGAAATTTTAGACCTTATGATATGAATGATGATATTTTTGGTAATTTAATTATTCAGATATGTGCCTTATATCATGTTTACATATACTTGTAGATATGGCAACTAAAATCTTGATCGGTGATTTGTCCACCACTGAAAAATTAGATGGGTCCAATTATGATATGTGACAAAGGAAGATTCAGTATCTTCTAAATGAACGAGAATTGCTCAAACATTTGACCATAATAATATCTGCGCCTTCAATAGCCATTTGTGATGAACCTATTGAATAGGTAACACAAAGGATATAAATCTAATCATAGAAGATGTCCATTTATTGAGATAAAAAAGAATATGTAGACCTGCAATCTTTGATAGCTATACTGTGTAATTATAAAAGCATGAGTATGACATTGGTGACGCCTCATATCAAATTACTTATTATAAAGTCATCTTTTGTCCTTAATCCAAAGTTTTGGATGGATATTATGAATGATTATATGAACTATATATCATAAAATGAAATAAGGAGCTTAGTAGAGTTACTAAAAGGTTGTAGGCCCATTGGATGATGACAAACTCATTTATTCAAATATAATTTTATATCTTTTGGATGAGTTTTTTTGGCACTAAAATGATCTTTATGGCTTTATTTGAATATTATTTGAATTATTGTGCTTTACATTTAATTTGTGTTTATAGGGGCAAATATTGTCGTATTTTGGTTTAACTGTGATAAATTAATGTTTGGGCAATTGATGCTATATTATTTGTAATTTTTGTTGTAGGGTATTTGAAGAAATTAAAATTAAAAAAGATGCTTAAATGCAAGCATCACATGGCCAAACACGACAACGTTGAGACACAAAAATGAGTAGTAGCATGGCATAAATGACACCATGAACATGAGAGGATTACAAGAATTTAAATTGTCACTTCAGTTTATAAAGAAGGCAAATAAAGGTGTGTTGCGTGTCTAGTATGTGTGGGGGCTTTGAATGTGAGTGGCTTGAGTGGAGGTATGGAGAGTGAAATGATTAAATGTGGGCTGTGTGGTATTGTTTGGCTGTAAAGGAGAAATAAAAATAAATAGTAGTTGGCTTAGCATGGTTTGTGGGGGCAGATGGTGGAGACTTTGTTGTAGTGTGCATAAAGGCTAGAAAAAAAATAACAAAAGGGGCATGGAGACATGTTGTCCAGGGGATGGGCGTTTGAAGTTGGCTTGTGAAGTGTGTGTGTGGTTAATGTGAAAAATAGCAGGAGGGGCGTTATTGATGGTCCCGGTGGCTGTTGGCGCTGAGATTGTATGAGGCTGGTGGACAAAAAGGAAATAATAAGAAGGCAACAGGTGGTGTTGAGTGAGAGGAGTCGAGTGAGAGTTGAGCAACGTGAGGTGCTAGTTGTGTGCTTAGTGTGCGTGAAAGAGTGAGAGGGCTGTCGTGGGTTGCTTTGTGAGTAGCTTGATGTGATGCGTTAGTGGCTTAAATATAAGAAGAAAATAACGTGAAGTGTGTGAGGAGTTTAGAGATGAATAAAAATATCACCAGCTAAAATAAAGGAGGGTTGGACGTAGGTGTTTGCTGTTTTTGAACGTTGTGTGAGTGCTATTGCTGTGAAAAAAAGAAAATAAAAAGAAGAGGATCTTGGAGGCTAGACGTTTTGTATTGTGTTGTGTAGCTTGTTAAAGGCAGCTGGGTTGTTGATCATCTTTGTGGTTGCTGAGCGTTAAAAGAGCTGTGAGGAGTGCAGGTGGCTTAGGCATGAGCAATGTGCTGTGTAGAGTAGAGAGACAACAGCTGTCTTAGAGAAGTAGGAGCTGTTGCGTGGTTGCTTCCAGCAGTTGGCGTTGGAGTTGGTTGGAACGTGAAGACCAGTGGTGATGCGTGAAGAAGGACAGAAAATACAACATAAATTAGCCACTCATTAGCTACAATAGGGGTGCAAGTGTGAGACGTGAGGAGCAGAAAAGTGGGAGAGGCAGCTGGCATTGAGCAGATGGTGCGTGAATAGTAGAGTGACCAGAAAATTAAATTGTATACATCAGCTACAGTGGGGTGTGCGTGAAGGTCTAATTCTGTTTGGGTTTGTGAAGAAATCCAAAAATCTCCTATCCCACAAATCTGAAAACTCTTGTTCCTATCTTCCATAGCTGACCGTCGGAGCTCAATATTGGCAGCACCTCCAATGAAATTTCTCAGCTAATTTATCTTAATCCTTCTGTTCAATGGCAAAGGCAGGAGTTTGGCGTTTTTATAGGGGAGTTTAAACTGCAATTATTTTCCGTCCATTTAATTATTTAGTAATTCATAGATCTTACTATTTAATTATTTGGAGTTGCCTTTTGATTATATTTTTACATTGGAAGATTTTGTGATTGGATTAATGTTTGGCTATTGATATTGTGTTGATTTTGGATTTAATTTCATTACTTTGT
>JANZLX010000203.1:0-10371 GCA_025531955.1 Erythroxylum orinocense
GCATATTAGAACTCATTAAAGCCCGATTCGCATCATTATGCTCGATAAAAGGAATGAGGGAAGCTCCAATAGAAAAAAAAAAAGTGAAGTTCGAAGATTGCCATTAGTTTTCAAATGAATATCAGATGTCTATGAGAAATAAATGGAATTTCTAGAGTGAGATTCGTGTGCAGCTGATGAAATAGCTAGGGTTGATGATATAACTCTAACAACGGTTATTGCTAAGACTGGTTTGTATTTTCTGTCTGTGGGATTTGCCCTTCAAACAAGCCTATGAATGCTATCAATGCCATTCGTACCATCTCAACCTCCTGCTCGTTTTGCTGATTATGAGATGAAACTTTGAACTTTAAACACAAACACAGAGCCTTTCTGGCAACTGTTCACTCCTATCATGAACTCCCTACCTGAAAAGGGCCGAATCCGCCTTGCTGGCAGCAGGCAATGGCTTAAAAACTGGAAGCACTACAGCAGAATCAGACATGGGACTTAGTTCCTCTTTTTTCAGGAATGAAGTAACTGGTTCGATAGGACCAGGAGCTCTACGAGCCGGTAACCTGCTCGCTCTAAGATGTTTCGTCGAAAAGGGTGGATGTGAAGGCTCTGAGTTCTTGCTATCCTCCCAAGTCAGTTAGTGGATCCAGAAAGCTCCGCCCAAAGAGTGCCTACTGGCCGGTCACCGGTAGCCCAAGAACTGGACCTACTGAAGAAAGCTAGCACTCGAATCAAGCAAGACGGGAATGTTACTTCAGTACGGGGGATCTTTTGTGTTTTATTCCGTTAACAAAGCACAAAAGAGATCCCCGATCAGTAGATAGAGAATCGGCTGTTTACAGGCATGTTGACTTAATAGATGCTACAAAAGAGGCAAGTCGCAAGGCAAAAAGGGGCAAGGTTACTAAGCCATTTTGCACGAGCAAAACTCTCTCCCATTAGCGGCGACGAAATGCTATCCTTATCAGTGTTTTCGGTTCAGGGATGGAATGGAAGTCAATTCTATAGTGACGTTCTAGCTATAATAATACAACCCTGAGAAATTCAATAGAGCTTATAGAATCAAAGAACGTTGAAAAAGCAAAGACCACAGCTTTAAAGCTGCATATTTTTCTTTCGTTGATAATTGTACTTGCTGCCCCGCAACTTACCGCTTCAAAATCCTATCCTTGGCTACCGCTTGCTTGCTCACTGCCCTTGCTGCTTGGCTGCTTTCTCCGGTGCCAGCTCTGAAATCGGAGGTATCTGTACTGGCTTGCTCGCCTTCCTATGATGAGAGTCTATTTGAGCAGAGTGGTCTAGTTGTGATCATTTAATTTCAGCTTAGACTATACAGGTGGTGTCTTAAGTATCGGTGGAGGGGTCTGATTTTGGGAGAGAGAGAGTCTGGAGGTCAGGGGAGATTTGTTCGTTTGCCATTCAGAGCCAAGTCTAATAGAGATAGGTCACCCTATAAGATCTTGATTTCGCTGAGTTTAATGTTAAGGAGTTCGTGTCCCGGAAATTTATCTGGTTCAGTTAGCTAGATGATTGATTAGTGAGGTCTTTCCAATAAAGGATCGGATGCTTTTCGGAGAAAAGGAAGATAATGGGATGTTGGGCTCATACCTCTGCTAAACAACTGCTCTTCGATCCCGATCTGCTGCCTTCGCACAACCGGCACAGGGTCTTTGCTGGCCTCCCCCTTTTTGTTTATAATAAGCCTCAGCGGCAGACTTTCTCAACGCCCCCCGTGGGTCAGCAAAGTTGGGGGTTTTGGAAACATCAAATCAGGCTGGAGCGACATTTCATGTGCAATCCCCTAACCCGCGGTCGTGGGATGAAGGCTGTAAAGCTAACAAAAGCTTTAATAGGGTAGGGGTCCCCTGATATTTTCACGACTCCCCCACGCGTACTCGGGGAAAGCAGCAAGGGTTTAGTTGCATTAGAGGGCTCGGCAAAAAGCCCCGAGCCGGGGGACCTGATTGTGCTGCCGGAGGAGCGAAGCGGACTCGACCGGACGGGAGAGGAGCGTTCTGCCCGTGCCATTGCTGTGTGGGTTGCCGCTGTGACATTGTTGGCCGCGCATTCGGTAGTAGCGTTTAGAGCTGCTAAGAATAGTTAGTCGTGGTGCATCTTCTTTCTATTCTTTGTTCGTGGTCCTCCCCCTTTTTTAATGCGCCGAGAGGCAATAGCTTTGATTGGTCGATTTTTGCATTAAGGTAGGGCTGGGAAGTAGCCCCACTTTCACTTTTATTAAAAATCAATTTGTCAGAATCGAACGTAGCCTTTCTTTTAGAAGGAGAGGCCACTCCTCCGGGTCTGGGAGGAGGGAGTGGGGATGCGGGCTTTCTTCGCGTGCTTTAGGAAGGCTTTTCTTTTGCTGAGAGATAGTCTACGATCTAGTATCTCCTGTCCGCGGAAGATAGCTATGAATTGATTTTAGTAAGATTCAGATGGCAGGCACTGATAGATTCTTCCCCCAAATCACCAATATACTCATCAACGGGAAGTTCAAGGTCTAAAGCTCGGGCCCTGCGATACTTAGGGTTGGGCCCATCATACTCTTTGAACATATATATGTTTTCCACGCCGGTCAAACTGATTTTAACAGCGGATGGGCACAGTATGCTTTCTAAAGCCCCAACCAACCGAGGCCCCAATCGTAACCCGATTTGTTAAAACCCTATAAATCGAGATCTAGGGAGAAGAGAAATAGAAATCGTAACAAGTTGGGGGTAATGAAAGAAGAGAAGGTGGGGCAAGAATCACTATTGGGATAGAGTTTCTTGTTCAAGTGATCCGGAAAGGGTTTACTACCATTTTCGCTCTGTTCCTAGCGCGCTAAGTGAAGAGGCAGATCGAAACCAACCAAAAAGGTACCAGAAAGACTTCCATGAGTGCTTTCACGAGATAAATAATCAAAATGTCTGGGCTTTGATGAAAGAGCGAGATTAGCTCCATGAGTCCCATTCTCGTATTTGATGTTCCACTCGTGTACCAAACAAAGAATAATTGAAAGAAAGAAGCGATCGATCAGTTGAGATAAAGGAGAGAAGACAGGGCACTCGATCGATGAGGTAACCTGATTTGATTCCACTACTGATTGATCAATCCCAGGGACTGACTCAAGTAAAGTGAAACGAAAGTTCTCTTCTCTGTCCGCTTTTTCTTTCCTTTGTCCGATCCGGAGGTTGGTCTGCGATAGCCGGATGGATTGCACAGGTTGCTGCCCCATAACTACATTCTAACTCAATCCTGGAAGTGGAGTTTCCGTGCTCATTGGTTCCATGTCTTCATCAGTAAGAGCCAAACCCATATGCTGGAAAGCTTCCCCAAGGTGGAAAAATCAACCTTGGTTTTGATCCCTACTCAACTTGTCTCTATTGAATGCCGACTACTCGAACATGGATCCGGAAAGCCCTGTGTGCCGTGTCTGGATCAGCGATTTCAGATACCATTACCGTATTAGTTTTCTCATCTCTGTCTCATCACACTACTGTGTAAATTTAGATACGAGTTGGACAAACAACAAGTGGAATCAAATCAAACCGAAGGAGCTAGTCCAAGTATTCCTCTGAAATAGTCTGATATTAGGCAAACAAAACTTTCTAGAACAAGGAAGAAGAGGAAAAAGGGTAAACGAAAGCGGTGGCATCTGTACTCTCAAGCTGGACTTCGTCCAAGCATGCTGATCAGAATCAATTCCATTCCGGTTAGACGACACAGATAGTTTCAATTTATGTGCCAACAGAATAAATAAGATTAATTACCTCTTTTTTTGTATTCCGCTCGCTTCGAGCTTGCTTCTTGAACTACTATACCTCCAGATAAGCCCAATCTGTGGTTTTGTCATACAATAAGATCCAATTTGTTTGGACTCGTTAGGTTTGGCCCATTACCTTGAGTGAGGCCTAACGTGTACACCTCTTGTCATGAAGATGTGATCTTATCCACCGATGGGTCTTGCTTGTTCTAAGCCCAATCCTCTCGTCTTAGGGTAGGATATCCATAAACCAACAATCACGGGAACTTCTCCTTTTTGGTTGACAACCTATGTTGGGCTGACTAAGCCCACTATCCTAATAGGGTCCCATCTTGTGTCGGGTTAAGGCTCCACCTCATGTTGGGTTAAGGGCTTAGTTGAATCCAATTTCTTCACTTGTAGTCTAGGGCTTTGCTTGGCATTGGGCTTCGATATAGCTTGCTTTCCTGGTCTTGGAAAAAACCTCTGCTCTCCTAATTCAGTCTATAGTCTTTGGTTTAGGTTCAATCTTATAAGTTTAGCTTAGGTCCAAAAATCAATCTCTCATAAACCCCTAAGCTGAATCTATATGGGGCCTTGTTTTAGGCCTAGCTTGTGTAGGCTATCTTTCACCTATGGTTTAACCCAAACTTGAAACTCTTTGGCCGGCCCAAAATTCCTTGTAACGCTCTAAGAGGGTAGTGAGTCTAAGCCGAAACGAGCCGGAAAGGATACAACCCAGGGTACCGACACCGGAAAAATAACCCAAGTTTGAATCTTTACTCCACAGATAAAAAAGGGAAATGAAAAACCAACTAATCAGGCACACTGTGCCGAACATTAGGCAGGCCCGTCCTAACATAAAGTAGTTTATTCAAAAGAACTCACTTTTTCACGTTCACGATTGTTAATAACTCGGAATTTCAGTAACAACTCTAACAATTATTGCTATGTAAAAAGGTTGCTTGAAGATATAGAACTAGCATACAGCGACTTATATTATTTATTTGGGACGATGGATCCTAACAAAGTGGCTGATATTAAGGAACGCATCCTAGCTCGCACTTACAAAATGTCACCGCTTCGGTTAAAGTTGTACTACAGAAGCGAAGAGATTGGGGAGATTTATGAGATCAGTTTCCTACTTAAACAAAAGAAACCCATATCTATAGCTGCGTTCTGTCATACAGTTGTATGTACCCAAGCAGATAGACTTGTGCAAACAGGTCTCGCTCGAACGTTAAATCATCTTTTCCAGAAAAAGATGATTATCTTTGGTAATACGTATGGGTATACAATGCTAATTCGTGAGTATTACGGGAAAATAGTCTGTACTCGAAATCATGTCTCACTTCTTTATCAAATTGACCTTAAAAGCTCATGTCATACATTAAATCGAGAGCGGCTTTTGATTAAGCTCAGAGATATAGTGCCAGATCAACGGATTCTGGATTTGTTAGAGGATTTCCTGTATTCTAAAATGTTAGATTCGACTGGAAAGCCATCTGAAATATGTGACGTACTAGAAACAAATATTCCACCTTTTGGATTGCTAACTGATGTCCTTTTGAATTTGGCCTTTTTAGACTTTGATCAACGCTTAGCTCTCTTGTATCCTCAGGCCGAGTTCGAGTATAGTAGGTATGCCACTGAGGTTTTAGTCTCAGCGAATGGGATGTACTTATCGAGTGAAAGATTCCAACGATTTGTTTTGAATTTATTAGACGAACTCCATTTTTCTGGTGAAATAATATCTATTGGCCCGGGAGACGAACCAGTTCCTGGTTTAGGCGGCTGTCTTCTTAGTGTCAGCCAAGAAGGTTCCATTATAGTACAGGGACAATGATGACATTCTACTTACTTATGCTGCAGTGCGATTTCATTTCTAATTTTCTCTTCATCGCGCGAGGTCACTCTGGATGCCGGCGGGTCACCCCCTTTCCCACCGCTTCTCAACTAATGACAGAGCTGAGTCAGTATTCAGCCAACCAGGTTCGGGCGTGGTATTCTCCATTTTAGAGTGATTCTCCACTCCTTTGCTCCTACCCTATTTTATCCCGCGTCCGCGCATTACCTAGCTTTCTGTGCAGAATCGGTAACTATGGCGCGAGTTGTCATGAGACGGCCATTTCCTCTCTTGGTCCCCCTTTTAGCTTCTAAACCAGTTTCTGGAATTTTATAAAATCTATTGAAGTTAGAAAGGCTTGAAAGAATGAAGAAAGAACACGTGCTTGGAGTTAAAAATAGAATTGCGAATGAAGAAGAGCGACTTCGTGTGCATCGCAGGTTTAACATCATTAACAGCCTTCAAGGTTTAGTGTCAAATAACATTTCCCAGAGGGGGTACGAATCCGTGAGGGCTTCTCAGCGCCTTTCTTTGTTAATGGCCAACACGCACGCCATGAATTTCTCGATCTGCTTGAGCAGAAAGCTCTGGTACTATTATGTACCAAGCATTATGTTCTCCCTCAGTATATTTACTATGGATGATATCCTCAATCCCGAGAAAGGACACTATAATAACTTCCGAATCCAGGAAGAGACCAGTAGGTTGGGAAAGCCTGTCGATCCATCCTGATTTATTTTCGCTATTTCTGACTAGAGAGAGGACTTAGATCGGAGAGGAGCAGCTCTTTTGTTTTTATCCTTTCGCAGGGAATCCTTTCTATACGATACGAGACGGTCCTGTCGAGACCCGTGCATACAAAGATCTACCTACGCTCATCTATGATCTTAATCTTAGTAAACGATATGAATTTCAATAGGAAGAGAGAAAGTGAGACAAGAATTATCTTAGATAAGAGAGATTCGTTCTGCCCTTTGCTTTTCTAGTCAAGTGAGGTAGTCCTTCCCCAGGAGCTTAGCCTTGTGTGACCTGAAATGGGTCTGCGACAGCCGGGATACCAGAGGGCATAAATTCCAATCTGACTTCAGAAGCAAAAGTAGAAACTGAAACTCTGATTCTTTCAGTAGGGGGATCCTTTTTTCCCATGCTTAACACATGCAAGTCTGACAAAAGCCAAAAAGGGGACTAATAATAGGAGAGAATCAAAAAGACAAGAACAAGACTGGGAGACGAGGCCAAAAAAAGTGAGGAGGAAGGACATTACTAATAGTTAGTGCTTTCTCTTTTCTTTCTATAGTGGAGATAGTCGCACGTAATGACGGATCACGGCCATATTATTAAAAGACTGACTCTACCTTTGCATCGGTTAATCCTAGAGACTGTATCACCTTGGCGGCCACACCTAGCGTTTAGATCGTGGTACTTTCATTTGCCTTACCTATCCCACCTATTTTTTCCATTCTGTTGGTGAATCATCAGTTTGAGAATAATCTCTTGAAAAATGGCTTTTTCTAGACCCACCACCTTCTTCCTTTCATGGAGACGGGTTCTACCTTAGAATAGAAAAAAACCTCTTCTATTATCTCTTCCCCCACCACCCGTAATTATAGCCTTAGCGGATGCTTAGTTCTCGCTTCTGCTTCCTCGGAGGCTTATCTTTCCGAATCCACTGAATAAGCTGTTAACCCTCTTGCTGTGTCAGTATCCGCAGATATAGAAATATCTAGCTCATTGCTTCTTGATTCTTGCTCTTTCTCCAGTAAGATATGCTGTTGCCTCTCTCTTGCTGCTTCGGCGGATGAAAGTCTTACCCTTCCTCTTCTTTAGTCGAATTCATTCCCCGATCAAAGCCCTGCTTGCATTTTCATCATTCATTCACTTCCACGGAATCGAATCGATTTCATAATAATGAATTGTTGAGTGAGTGTCTTAAAGTTAAAGTAGCTCCAGTACAAAAATCAAAGGGCATGACCAAAAAAAAAAAGCGCAATGTTTTCTTTTTATCTCCTTGCCCACCAACAGCCCCTAGCCACATAGATTCGTGAGAAAGGACGGTAGGGACGGACTGGCGATTTTGATCTGAAGTGGAGCTAGGCAAAACTTTGAGTTTCACTTTGGCAAACCTCTTCTGCCACTTAAGAGATTAAGCCTGTCTAGTCTATTCTTTCTCTTTCTTTCTAAGCACTCTGATTTCTGCCCCTCTTCTCATGTTCGTTCGACCAGATATAGAAACAAACCGTTGGCGAGACATCTAGAACGTTTGTTTCGTCCAACAATTTACATTGCCTGGCCCCGGAGCGGGCTTTGCAGGAGTTCATGTGTGAATGAACTTCTCCAGCCAGCAAAAAACGGATGTTAACATCTCAAATAGATCCAATTTAAGACATTGTTTTTTAAGTCTCTCAATGATCTAACCAACTCCCCTCTTTCCATCTTTCAGAGTTTACCACTCCCCATAGCTTTTGAAACCCACTCGTAGAATTCCATTTCTTGGCACTCGTAGAATTCCATTTCTTGGCTCGGACTCGTTTGAGTCGGCCTCTGGTTAGGCAAGTCAGCAGAACGAAAGACTGGTCTTTTCAATACGCAAGCATGATCGCTTCTTTCAGTTCAAAGACCTTCGTTCGTCCGTTTGGACGTAGCGCATCTCCTAAACCCATAACGCAGGCGATCTAAGCAACGTAGCTGCGTTTTCTCTTCCTGGGTAGGCAGAGAACAGAGGACAAATGCAATGGTAATTGCTTGATTCCCACGTTTCCATTTAGGTTGAAATTGGATTTTTATTCTATGTTTAAAGCGCTGTTCCTTTATTTTATGGAAGAGTGATTCCAGCTTCGAAATAGAACTTACCCAATGGCGTCTGTGCCACCTCTTAACGGGCGGCTGGGAGCGGATCTTGCTACGGATGGAAGGCTTTCTATAACACTGCCGTCTCTAATTTCCTTTCTTGAGATCATCCCGTTTCACTCCTCACGCAACATTTTTGGGCCGTTCAAACGGAGGCTGGCGGGGAACGGATTCCTATGCCTCGAGAGCTGAGAAGTTTTGGGTTGGGCTCTGTCCCCATCTCAAGCACAGGCTATGAGACCGACCTGGAAACAACGGTTTATGAGAGCTCTCAATGTAAAAACCTGAGATCCTGTTTCAAGAGCTAGAGACATCGTCCAATTTAGAAATTCGTTTTCTTTGTGTAATAGTAACTCTCTGGGAAGCTCCTGCCTTAGAGCTCTCGTACTTAGTGACGAGTTCGAACCTTAGAAGCATGCGAAGGAATAGGTCTGGAAAAATTCTTGTATGAGTCCTTTAATCGAGTCCCTCTTCTTTAATAGGTGCTTTCCGGTAGCAGGTTTTTTTTTTATTACGAAAACCTTTCCAGTATTAAAGATCTCCGCCTCCCCATTCCTTTATCAAAGTCTAGTACTTATGGCGCAAGTTAGTCTCCTCAAGTGGAAGCAATCATAGGGGGTTCGGGTCTGAGGTAAGCCTGATTGTATCATTGGTAGGAAAAGGGATAAGCGAACATGGCTGTCTTTGTTTGTTAATAAGCAAATTGGTAAGTAAGCGCAAACAGTACGAATTTCTTTCTCTATTCAAGCCTTTTCCTAGTCGCTCGGACTCTTGTTGTAGTATGAGCCTTGAAAGTTACCCTTTGTTAGGCAATCAGCATAAATTCCTTTAAATGGATCCTTCTCTCTTAATTCTTCTTCTTAGGGAGTAGGATCTGTTTCCTAGGAGCTCAGAGAAAGATAGCGAAGTAAGATTTTTTGAAGAAAAGAGGAGTGTGGCGGTCGTGCAGCAAGAAAATCAGCCTATACAATGGTTGCTAATATGGGGAGAGCGCTTTCTCCCCGACGGCTTATCGAATGATCGCTTAGTATACGCTTAGGTAGGGAACATGATTTTTAGCCCTCACATGACGTTTTCACTTGCACTTTAAAGACAGCTACGTCCAAAGGCGAAGAAAATTGGAACTAGACCAGCCAGCTCGATGGAAAGGATAAAGCCAAAACTCTTGCTTTTAGCTAGTTGGTTATTTTGGCCCAAGCATCACGGGATATGGTAGTTACTCCAGCCGGTTTCCTTTTCTCTGTCGATTGCCTATTTGCCTTAAGCCCTTCCGATCACCCGAGAAGCCCCCGATGAACCGCCTATATTCTCAGTCGGCTTGCCAATCAACTGCCCCGCTTTCCTCTCCCCTTGGTCGAGCGTCTGCAAACCTTCGCTTCCCTGAAGGGTGAAATAAGTGTTTACTTGACTACTTAGTGTTCGCCCATAGAATAGGTTGAGCCTTTTTCTTTTACCCAATCTATCTCAATCTGATCTGCCTTATTTTTCCCGAGCCCTTCTTGTTTTGACACAGATTTGTAAAAAGCTCTTGAGTTCCGGAGTAGTTGAGGCATTTAAGGAATGTCTTCGTTCATCGAAGAGGTTGCGAAATCGCCTTGAATAAAAACCTCAATATAAATTATGATTGAGCTTTAACAATGGGAGACTGACTGCCTGGCTTCATCCCTTGATTTTGAACCGGCAAGAGATAGGCTTATTGCCTTTTCCGCTACTGAACCAGTACTGAGATAAAAGGAATAAAAGGAGGTAGGGCAAAAGCATAAGGTAAGCTCCTCAAAACTCAACTTATGTATGGACCGTCTGCTTTTTGATTAGGTTACCTGAGGGAACAATACTCTTACGGATCTATTAACAACAAGTAGATCTACGCCAGGGGAATTGGAAATGTGTCAGGAGAAATTGGTACAAGAAGCCGTGGACACACTTCTTGATAATGGAATCCGCGGACAACCAATGAGGG
>JANZLX010000203.1:10471-33862 GCA_025531955.1 Erythroxylum orinocense
AAAAAATGTGAGCGTTCCTGCACTATACGGCTTTTTGGCGTCTTTCTGGAGGCAGATTTTTTGAAAAAAGCGGTTGAGATTACTAAAGGGCTTTTTCAGCTTGATCTGAATCGATTCTATGATTGAATAGCAGAAGTGCTACTTAGTAGTAGAAACTCAGAGAGACAAACAGAGAGGGGACTCTATCATACCTGCTAACTCCTAGGATGAGAGGTAGGTCCCTTTTTTTGGCAGGAAGAGTTCCAACCTTTGTTGCCCCTCGGCAGAGTGAGTATACTTAGCGAACTGGCAAAACGCGGAGATCGATTGATCAATATGAATCTCGAGAGTGGATGGTTGACCGCCGCCCCCTTTTCCTGGAGCGGCCGGGGAGGGGCTTGCTATCGTCACTTTTTTTCCTGAAAAAGAACCCATTTTTGTTCGGTCATAGGTTGGTCCAAAGAACGAGAGTCGGTTTCCTTAAGGGAGTTTTTCCTCAGTAGCTCAGTGGTAGAGCGGTCGGCTGTTAACTGACTGGTCGTAGGTTCAAATCCTACTTGGGGAGAATTGTTAGTTATCGCTTTTCTGACCTCCCCTTTTCTCTTTCTAAATTAGCAGAATCGTGGGACATCCAAAGTGGGAAGTTGATTGTTGGTTTTTATTCCTCACTCTCGTATAGGTTCACTTGCTTCGTTCAATTCTTAGGGGGAAGAAGGATCCACTGGGAATGAATGGGAAGACTGGAGTAGTCTCTTTTTTAGCCGGAAGGAATTTGTCTTCACTAGCGTCATTCGAAGAACGAACAATCAAAGGCTGACTGTTTAGGTAGGATAGATGTATGTAGTCCAATGGCTAAAGCTCTGCCAGCTTCTTGTAGACTGAACTCTCTTTAGGTTCCGAGTTTTTTTGGGGTGGGATGCTCTAATTTCGCCACTAGTACAATGTTGGTCATTTTCAAGGGGGAAGGAGGATCTCCACTCATTTCATTCAAAAAGTGCCTACGGCGAGGCGCGACCCACAACAAACAAAGGGGGAAAGCTTGCTTGCTGTAGCCCTTTTTTAGTAGACTAGGCTGGGGAAGCGTAAGCTATTTTTTTTTAAGTAGGCTCGAGAAGGGTAGGCTCGCAGCTTCGCCAGAAGCGACTAGTCGCTTCCTCTCCTCCGCCGAAAGATGCTTAGCCAGAAGCAACTAAGGGGGGCCTCGGCCCGGGAAGGGGAGAGTGGCCGAGTGGTCAAAAGCGACAGACTGTAAATCTGTTGAAGTTTTTCTACGTAGGTTCGAATCCTGCCTCTCCCACTTTTTTGTTGTAGACTTCAGAGAAGAGAAAGGAGGCATTCGTCAGCGTAGGAAGGCCCACCGAGCGAAGCTCTTTCTTTTTTTTTGCCGTGCCGTGAAGTGAAATTGTATCGTATGTTAGTTAGAGAGGTTGGCGAACTACTACGATCTATAGATTCCCCATCTATATCCAATCCCAACGAGAATAGAAGCGAGTAGCTTCCGGCTTGGCTTGTAGTCGTAGTCTTTTAGCTTATGTAGTGGTCGGCCTTCCTACACGCACGCGCCCGCCAGAATGCCTCCTTGGTTCGGGACGAAGCCAAGCCGATACATACGATAGGCGCAGGAAAGACCCCATTTAATAGCGCCTGGGGAACGCAAGTTTGATCGAGGATTGGAGATTTGAGGCGGAAGAAAAGGCTCGGGATGGATTGTTGAGTCTTTGTGCGAGCCGTATGCGGTGAGAGTCGCACGTACGGTTTTTAGGGGGGTTCGCGTCTATACGTGTAGTGTGGTGGTTGGGCCTACCCACCCTATTTGTTCCATGATCTATGGGTCTACTGGAGCTACCCACTTCGATCAATTAGCCAAGATTTTGACCGGATACGAAATCACTGGTGCTCGATCTAGTGGTCTTTTTATGGGGATTCTTTTTATCGCGGTAGGATTCCTATTCAAGATCACTGCAGTTCCTTTTCGGGCGGCTGTAGTACGGACGGCCGCCTATAGGTGGTAGGGTAGGGTGGGTGGTACTGCTCAGATTGCGGCCAATCTTCCTAACCGCGCGCGGGCCGGGCTTAGAGCGCGTTAAACTCATCACTACCTCGTAAGGGCATTGAGACCATAGCATGTTACACGAAAGCGACGCTTTCTCTGTAGTGTTGTCACACAGCTGCCCGCCTAGAAGCGCCACTCGCTCTGTAGTGTTGTCACACAAGATAAGCACACCGCCCGCCTGCTGGCCGGGCGAATCGAAGTTCTCTTCCGGTCAACTGTCCACCCAGTCAAGTGCAAAAAACACAGTAGAATCACGCAACGCACGCTGCTGGTGTGCTTCCTGCCCGCGAGGAAAGAAAGAAGAGCGACAAGGGGTCAGATTTGACTGTTTGCAGCATGGGGGCGGATTCCCCAAAAAATCCCTGGGAACAATGAAAAAAAAAAGATATCTCGGTAACGAAAACTATAGGGGGCTGTATTGGCGAGATCCAACGGTGAACAGCTGCCCAAAAGAAAGACCGCCTGGAAGTCCGAGGACCTTTAGTACCTTACCCTGTCCCCGAACCAGCAGCCTTCGCGCCAAGCAAGACCGCCCTTGCCCCTTTCCTTTCTCCATTCCGCCTCTTTCAAAGCTTTGTTCCAATAGAGCAAAGCAAAAGTGAAACATATGCCTACACCTACTTGACGAAAGGGAACGAACTTGATTTCGTTTCCGGGATTGGATTCAGTCAGCGTCACTCCTTCCTTTTTTCTTTTGTCGTGACGCTTTGGTTGCCGGCGAACGCTTCCAAAGGCGACCCTTTCGAGTTTCCGGCTGTTTCCGTCATTGAAGTAGCCTTTCGTCGCCCTACCAAAAAGTCACTATCAAAGAGCTCGCCCTACTGAAGTACCAAAGCGGAGCCCGGTGACTAAGAAATCAATGGGTTTGCGCTTGAATTGAAGTGATGAGGTCGCAAAGAGGGAAGTAGGGCTCCTCTCCTTTTAGTCGAGCTCAATTACATCGATCCTATTGAAACTCCCTCTGTCTTTTCTCGCTTTGCTAATCTTACCCTCTAACGCGGGCCGGGCGTCGGCGGGCGCGGGAGGAACTAAGAGAAGAGTGTTTTCTCTTAGGTCCTTCTTTTTTCAGTGCAACACAGGAAAGCGCCCTCTTTTTGTCATCCCTGCAGCTCTTTCCAGATTTTTTATTTTTCGCATGGCGTAGCTAGAACCTTCAAATCATGTTTGAGCCTATGTTTAAACCAACCCCCCCCTATTTGAATAAGGCTGGAAATCATGCCCTCCAAGTTCAGATAAGGGAATGCTTCCCCCAACCATTAAAGGAAAGGCTCGACGAAGGAGGCGGCGGGGGAAGGAAAAAGCTTTCGGAGATCGAGATTTGTTTTTCATCGAAAACGAAGAAGGCCGCGGATGGTCTACGGTGCGTGCTATCTGAAGGTACTTTTTCGACCGCGGTGGTATGATTGCCGGACCCTCTCCTCGTTCCGCCCGCCGGCCTATTGGAATAGCAGCCTTCGGGCTTTGCCTGCCCTTGATTTGATATTCTAATAAATCATTCCGGCTCGGCCCGGGAAAGCGCTGGCAACAACAGAAAGAAAGGGGTCCATGTAGCTGCTGCGCCCGCCCCCCTTCTTAGTCAATGGGGCAGCAGGTTCGGCATCTACTAGAAAAGAGAGAATCCACTTCAGATAACCACGCCTCCGCTAGGCAGCGTGTGGAATGGCCGAGAGCGGACCTTTTTGGATATATAATCCAAGTCGAGAGTGGAGTTACGGGAACAGCCGTCTGATGGAAAATGACTTTCACGTTCGGTTTAGAGAGCACTTTTTTCGTTGAAAATTCCTCGTTCCCTTTCGTGTTCATTCCCCAGCGGCGAATTCAAAACTTGTGGGGCCCTATTTATTCCATCTCTCGAGCCCCGAAGAAAACCCCCCTCCCCTTCGGACTCCATATCTTTTTTGACTCAATATATGTGGGCACCTGATATCTATGAGGGTTCACCCACCCCGGTTACAGCATTCCTTTCTATTGCGCCTAAAATTTCGATTTCTGCTAATATTTCACGTCTTTCTATTTATGGTTCCTATGGAGCTATATTGCAACAAATCTTCTTTTTCTGCAGCATTGCTTCTATGATCTTAGGAGCACTGGCCGCCATGGCTCAAACGAAAGTAAAAAGACCTCTAGCTCATAGTTCAATTGGACATGTAGGTTATATTTGTACTGGTTTTTCATGTGGAACCATAGAAGGAATTCAATCACTACTAATTGGTATCTTTATTTATGCATTAATGACGATAGATGCATTCGCCATAGTTTTAGCATTACGGCAAACCCGTGTCAAATATATAGCGGATTTGGGCGCTCTAGCCAAAACGAATCCTATTTTGGCTATTACCTTCTCCATTACTATGTTCTCATACGCAGGAATACCTCCGTTAGCCGGCTTTTGTAGCAAATTCTATTTGTTCTTCGCCGCTTTGGGTTGTGGGGCTTACTTCCTAGCCCCAGTGGGAGTAGTGACTAGCGTTATAGGTCGTTGGGCGGCCGGAAGGTTGCCACGAGTAAGTCAGTTTGGGGGACCGAAGGCGTGCACCGGACACGTAGCTTACCGAATCAGTTGCGACACGGATGGGAATGCATGCTACGAAAGATAGGGTCGAGTCTGATACATCAACCGTCTACGCTTCGCACCTTGTACGAGTCCACAATCACTACACGAGATGAACCTTGGTTTGGTGAATGGAAGTTGGCCTTAGGTGTAATAGGACTCCCAGTTACTGCGCGCGATCGTATACTGAGGTGCTCCCCGCCGGTTGTTGGAACGACGCGAGCCGGGCCAGGCCTCGATTCAGAAAGATGAAGGGCCAAAAAGTAGAAATAAGGGGTTACAAATTCCCCATCTCATTGGAGGCGGAAAACGAATCGACATCTCGATTTGAAAATACCTTTTTCTATTTTAGTTGGGAAAGAACGGCGAAGTCCATCCGAACCGTCCAATGAAGAATAATAGGAGAACAAAGCGCATGCGGAACGGGCACGGAGAAAAATCAGTGTGGAGGAGAAGCAGCCGAGCTCGTTCCCTTCGCTTCCTGGGAAAAAAAAGCAGTGCAGTCTTTCCTGGTCCTATCGAACCAGATATTGTATAACCTGGTCAAATCAAGGATTTGGGGCTACGCTACTTAACTATAAAAATCAAATCCATTTTTTTTAGTAATATATATGAATAGAAAGATAGATCCATCCATCTATCCTATCCGATTTCCATTTTGATATCTAAAAAATCATCGATTTCATTCAACGTTTGATTCAAAGAACTGCGCTTAGCCCCCCCGCTCATGAAACGGCTCTGCTGAAATGGATGGCAGAGGGTTCGTAGTACCCAAAGCACTGGAGTAATCCAGTAGCCGGGAAGGGGCCTAGAAGTGCCTACTACTACACCACACTACACTTGGCTCTACACATTGACAGAGCTAACCCCTGTCCAGTGCCTGGCAGAGCTAAGTGGGCTTCAATCCTTATCCCCATCTTCGCCCAGGCTAACGGTATTCAGGGGAGAGAGTCGAGCCTCGAGAAAGCACTGTTGAGAGGAAGATCCTTGGCTCCTCTTCATTCTCTATAGGGTTCCAAACCTTTCTTCAACATAGGTGACAACGAGCCAGGCAGAGATGGAAGAGAGCGAACACGGGAATAAGAAGCAAGCTTGCCTTCCTTTTTGATCATTTTTTTTTTTGATAGAGGGGGATGGAGAAAGTGGACAAAACAGACTCTCATTTCTCATCGCGGGAAAATCATCATATTGAAAACGTTCCTAACCCTCTTCGTAGAGCTGTGTATTGGAAGTGATCCGAACCTGCCCGGAGCGAGCCCCCCAAAGAGGCAAGTGAAGTTGGTGAGCCGTATGATGGACAACTATCTCCTGCGGTTCGGAGAGGACTCTTTCACTCTATTTTATTATATACGCTTAGCGAAAAGAATGTTTTTTGATACACCTAGGACATGGATTCTATATGAACCAATGGATCGTAACAAGTCGTTACTACTAGCAATGACTTCCTCTTTCATTACTTCATCCTTTCTATATCCCTCCCCCTTGTTCTCAGTTACTCATCAAATGGCACTCAGTTCATATCTTTAAGTTCGATCATTGACAAGGTTCAAAGAAAGGGTGGGCCACCTATCGTTGTGAAAAAAGATAAGAGCACTCGATCGAAAGGAAGAAAAAAGAGTTCTATATGCCAGAAGTGCCCCAAGTGGAACCGTTACGACAAGTTCGCTTAGGGTTTTGTTAGCGCAAGAGTACTACAATCGGCCTATGTACTACCTTACCCGTTTCGAGTGTTGAAGCAACCGGTCCTTACTCTTTTTCTTACTCGAACGGATATAGCCTGTGTGCCGCGAGTAGGTTTTTCCTTTTTGTTGGAGATTCAGGTACTAGAGAGAAAAGGATATAGAAAAGTAAGGCGCTAAAGCCCTTGTTTGTTAGGATGGATGTCTTCTCTCTTCTTTCATAAGTTGCATTTTTCGCGTAAATTAAAAAAAAAAAGATCCGAAACCGGCCCAAGGGGCGTAGAGGCTCCTTTAAGAGCCGAATAATATCTAAAAAGAAGTTCGCCTACTTTCGTACCCAAGCGCGGGATGCGACTTGCCAACTGAGATGTATAGGCTGGGTCCGCTAGTCTTGAATAAGAAGCAGCTCTTCTTCCCCCGCTCCTTGGAAAATGGAGTTCACTACTAGCAATGAAGGGTGGAAAAATCACTTCAATCGCTCAGAGATTTCAATTAAAGACAGACTCTCTTGTCGACCTTACTCGGGCGAATTCGGTGCTTGAGTCTGTCTAGAAAGAGTATATCATGACGAAAGCAGAAAAGCATTCAAACGAAGAAGGAAAGGAGTCCCCGGCCAACGCAGCACTAAGAAGCAAGTCCTCCTGAGATGGGAGGCGGCGTATAAGGTTTCATATAGTTTGTGTGCCGCGAGTTCCTCTTTTGATAGGTGTTCAGTGATTTCAAGAGATGATCGGATCCAATCGAATTAGCTCGATTCCACTTCTATCTTTCGTGCCTTCCCTTCGCCCATTTCATGCTGGTTATGGCTAGGCGGTGGAGGGAGTGTAGTAACCGACAACATGTTTATTTAGGTATGTAGCAATTGAATCTCGTTCATTTATTGATTGATATCCTCTTTTTCTTTACTGATTTTTTATACTCTTCGTGACCTTAACCCCAGATTCCCTGGTCCTATCGAACCAGTTACTTCATTCTCCTGGTGGAAGGGTTGAAGGAGGAATTAAACAATGTGCTATCGAATCCGCTGTTGGATGCGTTCCTTCCTTGCCTTACCATTAGGTAGATGTTGCGGCATAAGAGCTGGTGCTAGCATATCATATAGTTCAAACTTTCAAGCAGTCAAGAAAGCAGTACTGAGCCCGGGTGGTTCCGCTAATATTCCTATCAATTCATTCCCCGGAAATCGTAGACAAGAATGAGCAGAGAAGAGCTTTCATTGCTAATCCACTCTGCGCGCGGAAAGGCTGTTTTTTACGAATCATGTGCAAATGCAATCAGGCATTCCATAAGAGCCCATTCTCTGATAAAGAACCTTGCCTTCCCCAGCTTCTTCCCCTGCTTTTAGTTCATTGGCATATTCCCCTTACCCTTCTTTGGGATGTCACTTCCTTTGCACAAGCCTTTTTTTGCTTTCAGCTCTGTCCGGAATTACTAGTTACCTCGGAATGGCGGCTTGATAGACATCTTCCGCAAAAGTCCTCCTCGCGCATAATGAAATTGAAATTAGTTAGGCTTAGAGATGGCACTCAAGGATCTACTTCTACTAGGGCTTAGTTAATAGAGTTAACCTGCTGTTCTCATTCCTGCTTTCAGGCAAGTAAGGAAAATCCCACAATGGAAAACCTGCAAAGAACTCGATTCTAGCAATTCCGACAACAGATGCGGGCCAAGGTGAAGGAAGAGCTCTGGTCGGTCCTTGGAGCTGGGTACGTCACAAGAGCACGATCTGGAAAAACCATAGAGAGGGCTTACAACGAACTCCAGGTATAAAATGCAAGCGACACTGCTTTATTAGATGCGTTGCTGGAACGCTTACAAGACGTATCGCGCGACGAGTGGCGCCGCTATCACGATAGTGGGGGTAACTATAAAACAAAGAAAGACGCGACGATGAAGGGCGTTGGATTGATTATTATTGGAAGGAGCGGTAGTCTTTAGTTTGGCCCGATTATGGCCTTTTTTTTTTTTCTAATCTGTATTCCAGCTAAAAGCAAGTAGTCTGGAGTCCAGCCTTCAAGTTGGTTCTCCACGGTTGGCGGAGATTCTAAACCATTACGAAGACTTAGTAAAGATAGATTTGCTTAGTGGTCCCTAAGGTGATCATGTCGGTGCAACCGAGTCGTCAAGCCTTCACGTTGGCTATTCGTACGTCTCCAGGCGAGCTTACTCCCCGGTCACCCAAGGATTGCCCGACGAGACTTGAAAGCTGCTTTCTACTTCGGCATGAGGATTTGATTGATCAGATTCGTTCTCTTTGATAGAGGCTTTGGCTTGAAACCATCTTCTGGGGCATGACATAGACGTTGACGCAAGAACGGTAAAAAGGTAATCACCCGATTTTCCTTCTATTTTTCCATTTTTAAATAACTGATTTTAATAACCGTAGCCGTAGCGAGCGAGGGCATTGACGTTAAGCGCTCTTTCCGGCTAAGGAGGGATTCTTTGACCCAATAGGCTAGCCCCCGCTTCCTGGAGAATCAGGTTAAGGGGAAGGAAGGGCGTCGTCAGTCTGTCTGGATAAAGAAATGGTCCTAGAAAGGAGGCTTTTTCACCGCATTCTTTCAGAACCTCGGTCTGGCTTCGAGGAAAAGAAAGCATCGGAGGAAGATCCCTCCCCTTCACCAAAATGCTATTTTCTTTCTTTTTGAAATGCTAATGCACTCCTTGCACGGGCTCTAGCCCTATTCTTTATATATCCTGGTCAGATTTGCCAATCCGTCAGCATTTGCTACTCACTCATTCTAAGCCTTGCAATCCCTCTAAGC
Source organism: Erythroxylum orinocense (assembly GCA_025531955.1). Classification (NCBI taxonomy): domain Eukaryota; kingdom Viridiplantae; phylum Streptophyta; class Magnoliopsida; order Malpighiales; family Erythroxylaceae; genus Erythroxylum; species Erythroxylum orinocense. The sequence goes on from JANZLX010000203.1 coordinate 19,499, forward strand.
TTTAACTGGGCCATGTCAAGCATCTACTATGCTACCGTCCCACTAAGAGATCTGGAATTATCATCTTCACCATTTCCTGATTCATTCTTTCGATCTACTCATCAAAAGATATGATTTTCGGGGCTTTTTCCTTTCACTCACTCAGTCCTGTCCGCCGTTAGAAGACCGAAGGGCTGCCTCTCTCTCGCCTTCTCTGCAAGATGCCTCGGGCCCTAGTACTTCCTTCATTCTTTCCTTTTTGAGTATAGCCACCTGGGATCTTAGCACCCCAAAAAGAACAAAGCGAAGTGGGAGCCGGCGACGCACAAGAGCCTTGACATGATCTTGGATCACTAACCCGATCCTTCTTTCATGCAAGATAAAATTTCATTTGATCGAAGAGCGAGACTCACTGATCAAAAGGACCAAGCCGGGTGGGATAGAGCTAGCAACTAGGGCCCAGACCCTTCTATACAAGACCGGCTGAAGGCGCTAAGACTCCTCTTTCGGAGCCAGATTGAGCAATGGCTACAAGTAAGCGTCCATACTTCTCTACGTAGGCCCAGCGTTTAGAGCTCGATTTCGATCCTTTGAATCTTGGACCCATCACCCGCACTAGCTGGCCTTGCCAAAAACCTTGACTTGAGACTACGAGACTGAGGACTGAATCTCGAAAGAGCTCTATCTTCCTCTGGGCGTCCGTCCAGTCCTTCTCCAATTAGCATGTCTTAGGCACAACTAAGTACTAATAGACGAGTTGCATTTTCACCTTTCCTATAGGCGATCAAGTCCTCCTCCAACAGAGGTTCCCTTCCGCCCTCGCCCACGTAGGCTGCTTTCTCTTTCTTTAGGGAGAGAGGCCCCTATGTACAGCTACACCCAATTCCAGTCTGATAGCAGAGATCAAAGCAGCGAGGAAAAGGGCTAGCTGAACTAGACTGAAAAATCTCTCTATATCTATATAAAGAAGAGTTCTGTCTTTCAAATAAAATCAGAGTCACGCAAAAAAAGATCGGTTTTCTCTTAGAGGATGAACCACGCCTTCGCTATCGCGAGAATATAACGATCGAAGACGCTCAGCTGCTTCGCGTATTTCGAAAGCCGTATTTCCAGAAGCAGAAGGAACTGCAAGAGCGTGGGTGAGTGGTAAGCGTAGGAGGCGCGCCCGAAGGGCAGCGGCAGCAGTGTGGTTCCAGGCTATTTCAGGCTATGGGCCTTGAGCTGCCTGGGTGAGCGCCTCTTGGCATCTTCGACTGAACTCCTCAACCCCTCCACTCATGAACTCTAGGCTGGCTTGATACATCCATGGGATTGATGGAGCCGGCATTCTTTCTAATTCAATGTGGGCATTCCGACGAACATACCATACATGGACAGATGAGCCCACATACGAAAGATTGAACAAAAGATCGAAGATAAGGCCTTCTATATAGATATATTCTAAGACCGACGACTTGTGTCTTTCTTTCCTACTATTCATTCCGCTCGGGATCCTATTAAGGGATCCACTCAAAAAAGGCAACTCCAACAACGACAGAGACTTTAAAAAAAGAACTCCATCCTTTCCCGCGTCTCCTACCTTCGTACTGCAAGCCAGCCTTGAACTCGAACTCCCAAAAAAGACTTGTCTCCATTCGTTTCCCGGATTGTGCCATCCTATTAGCCTCCCCATGTTTGCCTTCCTTTCACTCCGCCTTTCTTGTCATTCTGAATTGGAAATTGGCTTTTTCTGGTTTTGGATAAACGACTGGATTGGGATCTGATATTCCCATAAGCAGATGGGAGTGGATATGCTAAGCGGTGGTGGTACCTCTCCCACTGCTATGGGTGGTTTCGAATATGGCACAGGAGTAGCTGTTCGGACCACTGCAATTATGTCTCGATCGGATATCCCAGAGGTGAACACCTTTTTCTTTTTAGTTTAACTATGCTAGCTCAGAAGCTGATGGATCCACAATGGTAACTCGAACTGGCAGAAAAGGAGTCTAGATTTTTTGGGGGTGAACTTACTGCTCCCGGCTTTACCTCATAGAGGTAGAAAGGCAGATTTTTGGGAGAGGATCGAAAAGACACTCGACTGGTTGGAGAGGATCGATGTAATTGAGCTCGACTCTAAGGAGAGGTAAACGACTGATTCTTAGTCAACTCGGTTAGCTTCCTCTGCTTCCGGTGGTGTGGGACAAGACTGATGCTAGTGCTTTTTTGGGTTTTCAATCACGTGTTTTGTAGTCCCGAGTGGTAACAGTGGTTTTTTTTCATTAAAAAATTGTGTTTCCTCCTATTCATATCTGATTTTATTTCCAAAAATCAATTGGATCTCCTTTTTATTATTAAAAAAAAATAGGAAAAAAAAGCATAACCAAATGCATATCATATAGTTATATGTAGCTGGAAAAAACTCAGTCTTGTCTTATGCTCATGATCCATCAATAGATCCTGCAGAGACAAAGGAAGAATATGGCTAAAGCACTAGTAGTAGATTAGATCTTCTAGCTACGTCCTTAGTCAGAGAGCCTCAATAAGTAGTTTCGGTAGCACCCCACCCTTACTTACCTTACTCTGGTTGGGGAAGGCCTTGTTGGTTGTCGATAAATAATTCCCATTTTTACCATTCTCTGAACCTTATAGTGAAGAGTGATTAGCCCCCAAAGTGGAAAGGATACTTCTTTTCCCTATGGTTGCTATATCAACATAGCCAACTAGAAAACTCATCCGCTTGTCAATTCTTGGTGTAATACTCACTTTTGTAAATGATTGGTGTCAGAATTTTTCACTGATCAGTCTCATCCGTGTAAGAATTAGGAATTCCTTTTCCAACTCGTCCCAGAATGGGCGTTATGGCAAAGAACAAGAAGAAAACAAAAGGAGAAATTTGTCCAATAGTAACAAATGGTGCCTCCACAGGTTGACATCCGATCCAACCAAGTAGTAAGCAATCCGCCAAAAGCAACCAAAAGATTCCTTGGTGAATCGGGCGAAAACTTGAACTACGCACATACATACTTTTAAAAAAAGGTAAGGCCAACAGACATATAAAAACTGGTGCTATTGCAGCTACACCTCCCGATTTGTCAGGTATACTACGAAGAATGGCATGGATCGGTAGGAAATACCATTCCGGCACAATATGAGGCGGGGTGGGCATCGGATTAGCAGGTATATAATTGTCGGGATGCCCCAAAACATTAGGAGCATAAAAAATCCAAATGGAAAAAAAGATAGCAAAAGCTACCCAACCTACTAGATCCTTTACATAAAAATAAGGGTAAAAAGAAATTTTATCCATCTCTGAATGTACACCCAATGGATTATTTGATCCATATTGATGCAATGCAGCCAGATGAAGAAGACTGGCGCCTACTAAAAGAAAGGGGAGTAAATGATGAAGACTAAAAAAACGATTTAAGGTGGCATTGTCCACGGAGAAACCACCCCAAAGCCAAGTCACTATGGTATCTCCTACTACAGGTATGGCGCTAGCTAAGCTTGTAATTACTGTAGCTCCCCAAAAGCTCATCTGACCCCAAGGTAGTACGTATCCTATAAAAGCTGTCACAATCATTAATAAGAAGATTACAACTCCGAGACACCAAACAAATTCCCTAGGACTGCTATAACTCGCATAATATAGACCGCGAAAAATATGAAGGTGAACCACAATGAGAAACATACTTTCCCCATTAGCATGCATATAACGGAGCAACCAGCCCCCTTTAACATCTCTCATAACGTGTTCTACGCTGTTGAAAGCTAGATCCACATGAGGTGTGTGATGTATAGCTAAAAAAACACCAGTCACTATCTGAATAACTAAACAAATACCAGCTAACGAACTGAACCCTTACAAACAACTGGGTTTGGCTCGTTGCCTTTCATTCCTTACCCATAGTATAAGATAAAGGGTGCGTGCTTCAACATCTAAGTTTCACACAAGGAACGTCCTGCTCTTAAGGATAAACTACGATATTTGATGGACTGGCAGGTCAACCACGTAATTTATCCCTCAAGCTGAACGAACTTGACATGCTCCTTTAGTTTAGGGATATAGAGTTTACTTGCTTCTCACTAACGGCAGAATCATGAGCTTCATCACTCGACTCTAAACAAAATTTAAAAAAATCGGCTATAGGATGACAATTCTTCACTTCGGAAGGGTAGGTTCCATACCGACAAGACCTCCTATCCCAGAATCAGCTCATTTCACACCAACTAAAGCAGAACTTAATCACCAAGGTAGAGTTGTATAAAGCCCTAATGTAACTGAATGAAGTGGAAAACCTGCAATATGATAGCAAAAACCTTTTGTGTGTAAGAAGAAAAGCTTAATCGAGTTAGGTAGGATGTAGATCGAGTGCAATAAGCTACAGGAGTGATTATTTTGCTTTGGAAGGAAAAAAGCATCTCAAATAAGGTCCTCACTCAGCTCTCAGGCTGTCTGGGAATAGCTCCACCAGACATAGAAGAAAGGAGTGTAGGATTGGTAAGCTTTGCCGGAAAGAAGCTACTCGACTAATTCAAGAGGCTACTACCGGCGAAGCTCGCTTGCTTCGGAGCGTGCTATTGCGTGAAGCGGAAAGGGACAGCAGAATCTAAGACCACATCAGGCAGGGAAAACAAGGATTAGATATTTCGTCAACCACCACTTGAGCGCGATTTGCTTATCTGTTGAAAAGTACCATCCAGGCAGTAAACCTTTAGGGCATATGACTAGTAAGGTAAATCAACCTATCGTATCGACGAGATGCAACAAGAAGAAAATTAGCAGACTATGTATGAAAAAAGATTTTGTTCTCATCTACGTTTGTCTCAATCATGAGCTATTGAAGAGAGTTCTTCCAATCCGATCATTGCATAAGCCGAGAGTTAAAGAGATGAGGAGGGGATTGTGTTACTGGTGTGATGAGAAGTATACCTTTGGTCATAAGTGTAAGAGCTCTCAATTGTATATGTTAATGATTCATAACGATGGCAGGGACAAGGAGGAGGTGAAGATTTCATTGATTGCAGTGTTGCAAAAAGAGTAGGGTAGGGTGCAGACACCAACAGACAAAAGCCGTTAAGGTGGCTGTGGCTAATGGAGATTTACTGGAAGTCAATTGTTGGTGCAAAGGGTTGTGTTAGACAGCACAGGGTTTAGAATTGACCACTGATTTCATGGTAATGCCTTTGGGAGAATATGAGGCGGTCTTGGGCATTCAATGGCTGTCAACCTTGGGGCCAATCACATGGGATTTCCAATGATTAACAATGGTAAAACCAACCCTATTGCTTGAGGAAATTCTCAAATTAATGAAGCAATTAGATAGCCAATATGTGGTTTTGTCATACAATAAGATCCAATTTGTTTTGACTCGTTAGGTTTGGCCCATTACCTTGAGTGAGGCCGAACGTGTACACCTTTTGTTTGTTATGAAGATGTGATCTTATCCACCGATGGGTCTTGTTCTAATCCCACTATCCTAATAGGGTCCCATCTTGTGTCGAGTTAAGGCTCCACCTCATGTTGGGTTAGTGGAACCCAATTTCTTCTTGTATTTTAGGGCTTTGCTTGGCATTGGGCTTTAGTTAAGCCTACATCTTTATTTGATTTGGTCTGAAAGAAATAAACGCATTTTCATTCAGGCAACAAGCAAAACCCCATCGATATGTCTTTCTTTGATGGTTCATATAGGCTTGGGTCTTTCATTGGGGCCCTCTTGTGGCACCCTGTGGGCCAATGCATAGTTGCTTGGGCTTTCTTAACGTGGTTTATTTGATGACTCAGTTAATGGATGTCACGAGTCCATTGGCATAGAATATTGAATCTTTTCTACGTAAGCTGGTTGTACAAAGTTTGTTACAATGTGATTCGGGTATATTAGTGTGCTTCGTAAGGTAGCCAGAGCTAGCCAGGTTTTCATTAAACAGGCATGATAGTCTTTAACTATAGAAAAGTAGTACGTAGATATGCCCAAGGTTGAATGCTCACCCATCCTAATTCTGACACCAATCATTTACAAAAGTGAGTATTACACCAAGAATTGACAACCGAGTAGCAGGTCTGCCATGATATCGTGATGCAGAAGAAAAAGGTGGGGAGCAGCGGTCGTAACTCTACCAAGAGGGGTGGTGGGTACTCGAGGGAAAGAAACCATAAAAAAAGCTCCCAAGGTTGGAAGTTGTGACGTTGAAATAGGCCCCCGATAGATAGCTTACCAGTTGACTTCTTTGGGGTTTTGGATCTGAGGAAAGGAAGTTTCAGACAAAGAAGATATAAAAAACAGAAAAGATAATATATAATAAGAATGAGCGCTCACTCTTTATTATATATATGGAGAGAACCACATTTATTCAAAGGAAATGTTTTGAACTGCAGGATAGTTCTAAACCTATTGATTGAGTCAGTTGAAGGAGGTTTCGACTTTCTACAGAAAGAGTTGCAACTCAGCGCCGGGGCGGGCGGGGGTTAATGACGAGTGGGCATGAACTGTAACTAAACAAACAAAAGTGAACCAACCACGAATTCCTGAACCGTAAAGAGAACCACCAACCACCCTGTAAAGTAAAGAGCCTTACCTAAAGGACCAGACCTGGAGCTGAGAACAAGATCAAAAGCACAACTTCTCATTTGAAGCATAAAAGTGGTTAGGTCACTGAAAACCGGAAGAGATAGGAGTGGCCTTATAAATGAAAGGTTGGAGGTTGCTCGAAATTTGTCAAATATGAGCCCGTCTTTCTCTATTCAATCTACGGCTTACCTCGAGACACCTATGTCACAACAGCTAATCTTTTGAGTGAGGGAAGCCGGAGCAGTGTAGGAACTATAGATCGAGAAAGCCACATTAGCTACACCAGATAGATCTTTTTTTGTTATCCTATTTTTTAATTGACCGGATCGGTCACCCCTCAACCAACTAAGACATTTCTGAGCAGTTCCCCTCACCCCCCTATCACAACAAGACAGAGCTAACCCAACATTCTACTGCTCTCTAAGAGTAAGAGGCCTGCCTATTAGTCTTAGACAACATAGTACTAGGACTGACCTATATGAAAAACCGTGATTGGTGAAGGTACCAAACCTTAGGTAGCTGCTATCTATCAGACAAGTGTTTAACATTACCTGTTCCAATTCAAAAGAAGAAGAAGACAAGCTTAGCCTCATACAATGTTCGAAAAGTGACTTAAAACGGAAGTAAATGGAATTAATTTCATATGCTTATATAGTTAGGAGCCTAAAGTATGCTAAAACATGTTCGAAACTAGATCTAAGTTTTGCGATAGGAATGTTGGGGATGTATAAAAGTAATCCTAATATGGATCACTAGAAAGCTACAAAGAAAGTTCTAAGATATTTACAAGGAACTAAAGAACACATGTTTACTTTTAAGAGGTCTGATTACCTTGAAGTGGTTGGGTACTCAGATTCAAACTTTACTAGATGTGTAGATATAAGAAATATACTTTTGGCTAGATTTGTCTGTTAGTTAAAGGATCCATCTCATGGAAGAGTGAGAAAGCAGTTTGTAATTGTTGCATCCATTGTGAAAGTTGAGTTTGTAGCTTTAAGGCTATGATTCAGGCTAAATGGTTATGAAACTTTATTTTAGGGATTAGGATTATTGATAGTATATTCAGGATGTTGAAAATTTATTGTGATAATTTTGCAACTATTTTCTTGTCTAAAAATGACAAGTATTCCAAAGATGTTAAACATATGAAACTAAAATACTTTGTCGTTAAGGAGGAGGTTCAGAGTAGAGTGTCAATATTGCATATTAGCACCAATCTTGTGTTACCTGACCTTTTGACAGAGGGATTACCACCTAAAATATTTTTCGTTCCTATAAAAAAATATAGGTATTATATGTGCTAATGATTATTAAATAGTATTGCGGTATTAGCTTTTATTATATATTTAACACTCTTTACGCATTAATGAATGTGTTATTTTTGAATTTTCTGTTTTCTTCTTTACGTATTTAATTGTAATGTATGTTTTTGAAAGCATAACTAAATGATAAATCTTATTATGTACTTTCCATTTATAATCATGATTAAGTAAAAGGGCTATTACAGTGGTAAATGGCAGGAAGTATATTGAATTAATAATGTATGACTATCATGACCCTTAGTAATCTTATAACTGATTATGATCACTGATGATATTGGTCTATGTAAATGATGACTATTGTACATTATGATTGTTTGATTTATTAATCCAATAGACTGCATAAACGTAGTTAGGGGATTTAATAATTTATTAAACATCCTTTGGCCTTTTAGTCTATTACAATGGGGGATTTTTAAAACTGAACAATGGTTGTCAATTTTTTTTAAGTATATTAGGGTTTTGTCTCTGCCTAATAAGTTATCTTCTCACAAACTACCATTACATGCAAAATTTAAGATAAAAAGTTTAAAGAAATAGACAAATTGGATAAGGAGCTTATTATGAATCATTTTCGCGTTACTGAACAATAGAGAAAGGTTAGTATTCAAGAGCTTTGTCTTTGTATGAGAATAGAATTATGAATATTAATAAATATTTGTGAGTTCTGTGATTTCTATATCATGACATGTTTCACGAAATTATGCTTTCATTTGACTGACATTAAACTTTAATAAAATAACTTTGTATATAAAGTTTAATATGAAATTCAAATCTAAACTCAGATTCAATTAAGTTATTATTTACTGTTAACATTGAATCAAGCTGAATTAGCTACATAAATTATGTTGTCCTTAATAAGAGTCTCATATATTTTATACCTTATTCTTCATTGGATTTTGTAAACCTAGAAATGTTGTACGTATTGATAAGATCTTCGTATCTTAACTGTATATTACCATTATTTTCACATGTTAATATCTCTTCTGTTGTAATTTTTATTTAGTCTTATCTTTAGTTTATTTCTACTTATCTAGTAATCATCAAGATTGTATATAAAGCATTGTATCCTCTCTTAATCAATACAACAAAAACGTTACCCTTTTTCCTACTCTTTCATGCAGGGACATAGCTACATGGAACCCAGTGGTGCATTAGGCCCCTCAAAATTTTAAAAAATTAAATATTATACATATATACATAAACGAAGATGAAGTTATTTAAGGGCTACTAGTCTATTGGGCCTCTCAAAATTTAAAACAATTAAATATTTAGACCCTCCTATTATAAATTTCTGGCTCTGTCACTACTTTCATGGTACTAGAGCCCATACCTATCTTTTAATACATTCCTCTCCTTTTTCAGTCAACCAACCCTCTGTTCAGAAAACCAACAAACACCCCTCTTTATACACACCTAAGCACTACTATTGTAGCCAAATTCCTCAGCCTAATACATTCCAACTCCCTCGAAATCACACTCTATTCTCGGCATTTACACCTGCCCTTTCCAAACTCTCCCACAATTCACTTTAATATCACAACACACAAAACTACAAACACCACCAACTTTCGAAAACAACCACAAAATTTTCCACAAAACCAAATATCGCTAGAGCTCCATTCCACACAACACACGATGACATACACCAATCTCACGACATTGCCTTTCAATCAAATTACCAACTTCCTAACTACACCGCTAGACTCCACTAATTATCTAGTACGGAGAACCCAAATCAAAAGCCATTCTCATTACCTCAAACCTTCTTGGATATATTGATGGAGCTATCACACCTCCAGAAGACCCCCACTCCACAAATTACATCAAATGACAGAAAATAGACCAACTAGTTTATTGCTTTCTCATAGGCTCCCAATCCAGCTCCACCGCAAGGCTAGCCCTCGACCACACCACAGCTCAGAGTCTCTAGGTTGGCATTGAAACCCACTTCATGCTCTAGTCCACATCACAAAGATAACTCCTTCAGCGCAAACTTCACATCCTTAAAAAGGGTTCTAGCTCCATTGTCGATTACCTCAACTTTGTCTCCACTACTGTCGAAGAACTTGCTGCCATCGGAGTCTACATTCCTAACAACAACCTTGTCCTTTACACCCTAAATGGAATACCGACGAACTATGAATCTTTCATCACAACCATCGAAAACCATAACCAAAGTATTACCTTTGCCGAGGTCAAGGCCAAACTTTTGCTCTATGAACAACAATTGTTGTCCTTTCACACTTCACTGCCATACGACTCAACCTTTACCGCCTTTTCCAATAGTCACCGGAACTATAACATCTCTATCAGAGGCGACGACAACAAAAATAGATGTTGGCGCCCAGCTGCTCCCTCTCCCCTCATACCTCCCACTTCTGATTTTGATTTTAACCCTAACATGTATAATGGGCCTCCAAATCTACAAGCTCTTCATTCAAGGCCTAGTTAATTTACACCTTATCCTAATTTCCAACCCAATCCCAAGTACTCTTCAGCCCAACACCAAACCCAATATAATTCTCAAGCCAATTTCCACAATAATAAGCCACCTTTCCAATGTCAAATTTGTTAAAAATAGGGACATATTACTGCAGACTGTATTCCGAATCTCGAAACCGCTCCACTAGATTTCACAATAATCTAAATAATCTCACCACAGCCTTTATTGCGTGAATATTCAATATGATCTAGATCCCACTCCATTCAATCACAATATTGTTACTGATTGGTTACTAGATACTGGTGCAACTGCTCACATAACTCCACGTCCTGATTTCGTAGAATTTGTCACATCATATGAAGGATCAAATCAAGTCATTATTGGTAATGGACACACTTTCCCAATTTCATGCACTGGTACTTTAACCTTTCCCACTTCTTCCCAAAATCTTCATCTTCGTGATATACTGATTGTTCGGCACATTACTACAAATCTTTTATATGTTGCCAAATTTGTCACTGAAAATTCCTGTGTTACTGAATTTAATCCATCTGGTTATGTTGTGAAGGATCTCAATCCCATATTTGACTTCACGCGGGCCCCATTCATAACAATGTCTATCCCATGAAGATTCCACAACAATTCATAAATCCTGTTGCTCTCACTGTTGCCTCCACTTCAATAAATTTGTGGCATCAATGTTTAGGTCATCCATTGCCTACTACATTATCTAGATTAGGTCCTATTTTGCACTTTAAAAACAATATCAATCCATGTACTTCTTGTATTCAAGGCATAAGTGTTCGTTTTTTATTTCCTCTGTCTTCCTGCAATTTTGTAAAACCTTTACAATTATTTCACTGTGATATTTAGGGACCTTCTTCGTTTCTTTCCCAATCTGGTTATCACTATTTCATTATTTTTGTGGATAATTTTAGTTGATTTACTTTGATATTTCCTCTCACTCACAAAAATCATGTTCTAGTTCATTTTCAATCCTTTAAAACCACTACTGAAAATCAATTTTCCACTACCATCCAAACCTTTCGATGCGATGGAGCTCCTGAACTCATTAAAGGTACCTTTGTTCACTATCTTCTTTCCCACGGAATTACTCTTCGCATCTCTTATCCCTATACACCCCAACAAATGGCCTTACTGAATGAAAAATTTGTCGCATCACTAAAACTACCCTTACCCTTCTCCTTCATGCCTCTCTTCCCAAGTTCTTCTAGTATGAAGCATTCAACACTGTTGTTTATCTCATCAATCTCTTAACTTGTAACACCCTAATATACCTTTGGAGGTTATGTGGATGCCATACAAGACAGTACAAACAAACCAAAATATTTCATAGAAGCATAACATTCAAAAATAAACTTTTCCAAATCATACGAAACATTTCACGCATGCATTTTCAAAATCTTAAACAAACATACAATACATATCATAATTTTAGAAACCAGCCTGAATTAAAGTTATTACAAACCTTTTTAAAAAATCCAAAGTTATATACAAGCCCAAAACAAACTCAGAAATGCAACACAAAACTCAGACTTCTTTGGCCAATGCAGTTGACTTGTCTCATCCTTAAGTCCTTCTCTCTAAACCTACACGGGGCAAATCCACCGTGTTAAACATATAGTTTAGTGAGTAATAACTAATCTATACATAAACTAACAACTCGTTACACTAAATCATGTAAAAACAACATGCATTCAAAGATTTCTTTAACAGTAAGTCGGACATAATGCATTTCAAAACAAATTTTTATAAATAACAAAACTGCATAACACAAGAGGGTATAAACCCTTCAAAATCGTAACATAATTTAGGTTATGTCAAAATAAAACAGATATTAAAGTACAAAATCAAATGACTGCTAAATCTATTTACAGAAGCAGGTAACGGGACTTATAAAAAAGAGACTGGAGTCTCGACACCGAAGTGTCACTAACAGATGACACCGAAGTGTCAATAACAGAAGACACTGAAGTGTCACAGAACCAGCTGCAGACCTTTCTAAACATGTCTATTTACCCACAACTAGGACTTAACAGATTCAAAAATAGAAATGTCTAAAATTCAATTTACATATCAATCAATGTTTTCATACTATGTATTCAAAAATATCACATGCTTACAACTTTGCAAATCATTCAATGTTCCAAATCAGCAGAAAACAAAATAGTCAAAGCAAAACTATCAAAATTGACCATTTAAATTACTTACAAAAGCTTCCTATTTACTTATTGCCTTGAAATCCCAGTAATATCTGGAATCGGTCGCTCTAAGAGTTCCTCTAAAACATTCAATACAAACATATATTACTATTATGCACAATTATGAATTCAGTTATGCACATTTATGTATACTAAATATGTATGATGCATTTTCATGTCAAAAATTCAGGTTTCTTATCCTTAATCTTATCACATTATCGATCATGTGAAATCATACTCAATCCCTCAATCTAAATTTATTTCAAAATCCACCTTCGGATCCACTTTGCTCAATTATTCTCATCAGGAATGTTGGACACCGTTTCCGGAGCCCAACCCTCTTCCGAAACATGGAACCCTAAGCGTGGTTGTTACCCGAATGGTTCATTCATTGAACCTTAAAAGACATTATCAATTCATGTTCGTCACTAAATATATGTATTAATTTTTAAAACATCCCAAAATTTGCTCACCACTTACTCAAAGGTGTGATCCTACATCACAGTCACTAGCTTGAACCCATTTCTCCTGCGTGTACACCCAAATTGGAAAACTTAAAATCTTAAATTCATTTTGGCTTCTTCATAGCATTCATAGCTTTATATCTCTTGTTCAATTTGGTGAAAGAATCGCTTAAATCGAAGTTCTATAACTCAAGATATCATCAAAATACCAAAAGGTGCTCATTCCCCAAACATACTCTCTCACCCGACCTCTAACTTGCTCTAATGCAAACTTTCTCAATTTAACTCCAATGACATAATTTTTCATGGAGAGATAGATATGTGTCTTAGAAATCTAATGGTTCAAGAATCACCTCATTTCGAGCTCTATAGCTCAAGATATGTGTAAAAATCCAAAGTCGGTTCATAGCCCGGTAAGACTCTCCAACTCGACCATTTGCTTCCAAAAGATCAAACTTCTAGGATTCGAAACCAATGACCATGAAATTTTAATGGAAGGTAGGAAAATATGTTAGAAAACTAATGCCACAAGATTAGCCTCAAATGGAGGTCGGAAAAAAGAGATATGACCTAATAAGTACCACGTATTCAAAACTGAATTTTCTATTGGACATACTTTAGTCAAAATGCCATAAAGTTTTCTAAAAATGTTGGATTGACCCCAAAGTTTACAGGTAGAAAGACAACATTTAGATCTACAACTCGTATTAGAGGTCTCAAAGCGAGATTCGGCTTCTAAACTGGTCAAAAACGTAATTTACTGTCGGTGACCCGAAGTTGTCCGTTAAACGGACACACATGTCCGTTTAACAGACAGAGGCTGACCAGACACTCCAAATTGACCCGAAATTGTCCGTTAAATGGACAGGGACGTCCGTTTAACGGACAGGTACGGGGTAAAGTGCCCCAAACTTACTTCTAAACCTTTCCAAAGCCTCTAAACTCCAACCTAACATCAAAACAACTCCAAATCTCTTCCAATCCAATCTTTTGGATGAAAAACAACATCAAAACCAAATAATTAACAATCTAATTACATCAAACTTTCCAAAATTCCACTCAAATACTTTTCTAACACCATCAAAGCCACTCCAACCCATCCAACATCATCAATCATCCTTGAACTCAACTCCAAGTCATTCAACACAAGCAACCATTTGCAAACTCAACAATTATGCCAACATATCCAAATGCATTCAAACTTTGAAATTTACACAATTATACAAAAGAAATGTTTCAAATACTCATTCAATTTCCAATTCAAAAAGAGTTCATACAATGATTCCATTCTTGGCCTTAAGCAAGCATGGCCATTACAACAAAACCTTAACACAATTTACAAAGTACAATTGATGCTCAATCTTTCAACATGCTATACAAACTATT
>JANZLX010000203.1:33962-61462 GCA_025531955.1 Erythroxylum orinocense
TTTTATCATGACTTCTGCTCGTTGCATACCTTGATCCACTACTGTCCGAATAACATTTCCTGCTGCGGTTTGAGCCGAAAAAGGTGTCCCTCTTCTCTTATTAAAGCCGGTGGTGATCTCACTTTCGAAAGAGAGTCCCGACGTGGTCCAGGTATAGTTGCTCCACTCGGGCAAGGAAGTACGGTGAAGATATGTGAGAACCTTATAAGTAGAATAGTCAACTCCTAAATCTGTGTCTTCTGGACCTGAGCATGTTTTTCATAGTTGATGCTCTGCTTGGGGAGAAAGAGATGTTAGGTGGGTAGCTTTCTTGGCCCAGGCAAGAGTTGCATGTGGTCGGTCGTCAGATGCCACCGGTTCATCATTCAGACAGATGCGCGATATGTGAGATAGAATGCCCGCCTTTATACAATCCATTTTTGCTTGCCTCTCACCAAAGGAAGAAAAGCCTTGCGCTGAGAAAGCCAAAGCTTACCTTCTTGAAAAGGTCTTCCCCGCCTCTACCGACAGAACCGCTTGAAAGACCGTTTCAAGCCCTTGCCTCTCCCACTGGGTTTTGGATAAAGAACAAGCCCTCTGTCACATGTTCCGTACTAAGGGGTCGACCGCCTCTCTGTCCTTCTTAGATGGTATCCTCTCTGTCCTTCCCCTTTCTTTCCCGGACTCGAGAACCCTTGAAGCGCACTGGAAGCATCTCAAGGAAAAGAGAGAAGTCAAATATCGTAGGCTTTAGATAAGATTCCCTAGTAGATAGCTAGGCTAAGAGAGTGCTCCGGAAGAGCTAATATTCAAAATTCCCTTTCTTTCACCGAGATAGATGGTGGGTCTAAGGAAGAGAAGACTGCTGTCGGTCCTTGCTTCTTACCTCTTATTTTTGTCGGATAATAATCACTTTCTCTTTCTTATCATTATCAAAGACCATCTCTGGTTCTTGGAGTGGGAGTAGGGTCTATGTTGAACATATTCCTCCACCTGCTAACAAAACCCTGTCAACGAGAGAAGAGGATTTCCCACCTTATCTTGCAGGTGACGAGCTTGACTAATAGAGGCTAAAGTAATTTCGTATATGATCAATGGGGGAGCGAACGGGATTAATTGGGTTGGTCTTTCCCTCATTTAGTTTAGGGACACGGGTTCGATTTCTAAACGTGCATCAACTGGAACAGTCGCTCTTCTTCCTTTGGTCGAGTGAGATTGAGCTTCTTTACTTGATTCAGTATCACTGGATTGTCTTTTCCCTTGATCTTGCTTGCTTAGAACCTTTCATCTCCACCTAAAGATAGCCAAAACTAAGGGCGTTAAGCACTACTTGCTTGTTAAAGGATTTCTAGTAGCTAACCGTAGACGCTAACTCGTATGCCGTTTCCTAGCCCTTTGTTCATCGATAGCGGGATCTCTTCGTTCAGGTGATGGTTCTCACTGGCAGTCTGCCTGACTCTATAGATAGGTTAGGGAGAGCCAAAAAACCTTCTTTCTCAAGTAAGGATGGCTTAAAGCACCTTTGGGCAGCAGTCCAACTACTGACTATGGTTTTCTTCCTTAAAGACGGAGAAGATAAGGTTTTATCCAAAGCACAAAATAAAAGGTTTAAGCATTCCAGGTACTCAGTTCCTTAACTAACAGCGGAAATGCGACAGTTAGAAAGAAAGACCATAGATTAGGGCCCCAGAAAGTGACCACAATGACTTGTAATCCAGGATCAACAGATTCACAAGAAAGACAGAAAGATTATGGTAATATTCTACTCTTGACTTACCTTAGTGTACCCAAACGTATCCATGACTTTCCCGAGTCCCACCGGTCTCCGAGCCTTTGGGGGCTCCCCTCTACTATCTCAAGTAGATCGTTTGTTAGTCTATTCTCTTATTAGGAAGATGAACCTATTGAGCTATATACTCCACTTGAAATACTTGAACTTGACTATTGAGGTTTTCGCTATATGTACTTTTTGGGGACACCTTCTCTCGGGAGACATGGCTTCAATTCAATCATTCTCTCCGGCTTTTTAGATAGTCCTTTGATAGAGCAGCCTGTAAGGAAAGAATCTTGTACCTGCGGGAAGCGCATCTCAAATATCAAGCACGCATGCGACAGGCATCTCTTGAGTTTCCCTAGCTCGGCAATGAGTACCCTATCTTCCTGAGTACGCATCGGAAGGGAATCTCTTTTGTTGCCTAGCTTGGCCCTTCCTTTTGCAACCAGTGGCATCACATCTCGCATATCACCTCTATCGATAGCGTAATATAGCCGGTCGGTAGATAATTCATCTTCGTTTGGATAGCAGTACGGTACATGCATCAAGATCTGGCCCTGCCCCAAGGTAGGTAGGTTTATCCTCACTCGATCGACTCCGGCTATGGTGTGATTCCTGGCATATGTACACCATAGTTGCTAAGGCAACCCCGTCCCAGCTCGCATTGTATTTGAAGTTGAGGATTTGATCGATGCAATTGAGTCTGGAGTCTTCTTTACAGTTTTGTAAATAAATTCTCTTGTTTTTGTTCATGCTTGGTGCCGGGTTGGATGCAGCACCACCTCTTTAAGTCTCACCTCTTTGAGGTGTGTGCGATACCAAGATTCAATCTTCCCACTTTTCTCTCTGCTAATGAGAATATCACTTTCAATGGGTTCTGCTTTCAGAACTTTCAATGGGTGATGGCTCGACTAAGTCTTCCTAACCCCCAGTTTCAGTTTAGGAGATACGTAATGGAATGGGTCGCTCCGAGCAGCTCTAACATTGCACCTCCTAAGATTGATCCCGGAAGGCGAGCAATTGACCTTGGCTGCAGTTGCTGTTAGAGCGGCGTTCTTTGTTGTTGTTGCTGTCAGTTTCATTGTTTCGATGTCTGAAGTAGGTCTTGTTATCAGTTCTGGAATCTTAAAAAAAGTATGGATTTCCGACTCACAAAAGAGTTGGTTTTCTATATGTATTTGGGTGTATCTGTAGCTAGGTCGCTTTGCTTCATCGACAGCCTGTAGCTAGGCTCAGTAAGCTAGCGCTTCATCGACAGCACAGAGAAGAGAAGAATTGAATCCGATTCATTCAATCTTACCCCTTTCTCTCTATCTAGCTGTGAGCCAGGTTTTGAAATATCTGGTTCGAAAGGACCAGGAAGGGGGCTAAGTAAACATCTTGAAAAGAAGGAAGGAAGGCGGTCTTTCTTTCTTTGTGGAAGGGAAGCTTGACTAAAAAGATGCTTAGTGGGGCAAAGAGATTCGAAGGTTCAGAGATGGACTAGAGTTAATAATAGGCCGATAAAGATTCACCTTTTTATTTGAGCCTAACTATCTATATATAAGGGGGAGCACAGATAGATTTAGGAAATGCTTGATCTGACCATAAAATAGGAATAGGTAAGGTAAAAAAGCGGAAGTGGAGCGAAATGCTTCCCTTGAAAGAAGCACAAGCGAAACGATACCTAGATCCGGCTGGGAAACTACAATGTTGCTTAGGTTACATTGGCAATAAGTACTTCGACCATTTGATTCTATTTTCTTCTCTATGGGCTTGAGTGCCTTCCCGTTCGCTTAGCTCTTTCGTCCCTTCCTTTGTCTATGGTTACCCGGAAAAAGTACCAAGTTAAGTTGACCTAGAATCGGTGTACCAAGTAAAACCAATTTCAAGTTATTTAAGAAAAAAAAGTTTCACTTTTGATGGCCTTGGAAAAGGGAATCCTCTAGTGTTCCAAACCTCCGGTTGGCAGGTTTCAGTCTGGAAGTCTGTCTCCTTCAATGGATAAGATTCAAATGCACTCGACTAGGGCGAGTCCAAGGGTTCCCATCGTGACACTTCCTTGAAGAAAGCCGTACTCCCATCAGCTTTCAAGTAGATAAAGAAGTTCAGGCTAGTGACATCAGCTATCGGCTATTGGCCTTTGTGAAAGCTTCTCCTCAATATGTTTGATCCCCTTCCTCTTCGTCAATGATTATGGGTCGCTCCTGTCCTGTAGTTCGATACACTACTCTAAGGCCAGTTGCCTATACAGCTCTGGAGTCTTTAGTACAGTCCGCTTTGGTTATCGCGTAACCCTCTCTAGACAAACGATTTGATTCAAGCCACTCCACTACTGGAACAGTAGCACCCTGCCTTTGGATTCGCATAGGCACCCGGGAACCCTACTCAGTAAAGAAGGGGACTCCCTAAACGAGACTGCTAGCTGGTATGGAGATGGAGTGCCGAACGACCTGTAAAATGAAGAATCAAGCATTTGGTTCGGCTGTAGTTTCATAGATCTACATGGGAATCTTCTTGAGATCGATCATGCAGTTACGGCCAATCAAGCAGAGATTCGATTGGCCTTCCAGAGAGCTGACATTAGAGGACTTACACCCAAAGCACCAGAAAAGCTGTACGACATACGATCAGAAGTTCAAGATGATGTGATCGAAGTAAACCTATAGGCAAAAGCAGAACCTCGGCCCACATATGTCAGTAAGATCCAGAAAGGAGAATGTCCTGAGGAGCCCTTGGAAGGAGCGAGCTTAGCCGGTTGCCTCCCCCGCTCTGGGAGATTGGGGCTCTCCCCGAAAATCATCCTGCTGTCTCACTGCAGGAGATGACGTTTCAAAATTCCCGTGGTTAGAGGTTCCTTCCCCTGCGGTCATCATAGTGTCTGGGTTTCCGGAATTTATTATCGCAAGAAGAATCAATCTCACTGCCCTTATAAAAAATCCTAATAAGTCACTTTATACTACTCTTTATTTCGTGCTTTCCCCGAGTGGGGCACACCAATAGGGCTTCTTATTTTTTTGCTGCAAAGTCCCTTGACACCCTTCTTAGTGAGTACTTAAGTCGTACTCGTAGATCGTAGTTCGATCGAATATAAGATGCACACTCCTAACATTCTTTTATCTTCCCCAATTCAGAGTACAAATAGACCAAAGACCAGGCTTGAAGAAGCTGCTTTGATAGAACCAGGGACAATCTATCTATTAACTGGTAAAGGTACCCCCCCCAATAGGAATAGGAAACCAATGAGAAAGAATCACCCATAAAAGATGTGGAAGTAGGGATTCCACATCTTTTTCATTTTCACTAAAGAGAGACGATCTAGATCGAGACTTTCAGCCTGTTTTTGAGCCTTGGGTACGTCGAACCTACCTCCAAATACATTACTAAAGATAAAGAAAGATCGATCCGCTCGGCGTGGGTTGGTCTCGTTTACTGACTTCGTTTGGGGTCCCCCTCTGGGGTATCTATAGTGGGCTCACTCTCGACACATCCTTTGACGCTTTGCCCAGTTCTCGCTAGCAAAATCAGCTTTCTAGCTTTCTAACCCCATGATGATTTTCCAAAGGAGAATTAAGTGTACTCATGGGTAGTACCAAGAATCGGAACAGATCTATAGGCGGTGGGCAGGAAGAAAGCTCAACGCGCGCCATAGACTGATGCTTCTAGCGCACCAGACACAAATCAAGCTTTAGCACGAAGGGCAGAGCAAGCCAAGCAAGATCTCTTTCTTCCGATTCTGATAAGTAGGATCAATAAGGGGATTTCTGCTGGCAAGCAAGGCATAGGAGCCATTCCCGGCCGGCCTGTTTGGTTTGGTCTTTGTCTTTAGAATCACCAATGTCTGCTTACGGCGCGACGGGGGCGCTATGAGTGGCCTTAGGAGCCTACTAACTTAGAGAAACGATGTCCGCTAGGCTAGCCTTCCAACTATAGGTAGGCATCTCTGCTACCCGAACAGACGCTTTTGACATCTTTATCGCATCTATGGCCTTTCTTTTTCTTTATGCGTTTTCCGTTCTAAAATAAGTTGATTGACTCACGTACTGTACTTGATTGAGTTAGAAAATCAGTTGGATCTATTGGATTCGTTGTTTATCCCGAACCTGCCTTAGACGGAGACTGAATTGACTGCTAGATAGATGGTTAGCTTTGCTTTCCTTCGAAAAAACGGATACTGAGTTCTAAAATCAGTTTCTACGCTTGCTTCCTTCTGCCCGTGGGTGTGGGACTAGACCATTACCTATGACTTCGACAAGTAAACAACTCTTTCTTTGAGTTCGTTGCACTTGCATTGCGATACTCCGTATCACCTTGCTGACTTTCTCCTTTGCTTCCTAGCTACTAATTACAGTACAGGATGAGCTTCCTTCCAGTAGTAGGGAACAGCTTCTAAGAAAGAATCGGGAACAGAGAACTCAAACCTTCAGACCCTGGCCCACGGTACGGTTTTCTCACTGAATTCCAGTCATCACCAGGAGTTGATTCAATTGCTAGGAAGGAATTTCTTCTTTCACAACAACCTATTTGATTTCGTCGAACCTTCACTTCTGTACTTCACTAGAATACCGCTTCGCCCCTCGCTGCTACAGCTAGAGTTAGCTAATAGAGTGTTCCCACTCTTCAACTATTTAAGGAACAGGAACCCGCTTTCTTCATTGTAGACTGGTCGAGTCCGCTTGAGTTCTGACTTGAATATCTCATGAAAATAAGCTAAAACGTTTACCTCTTCAATCCATTTCATTTCCTCGGCTACCCCTCCATTATCTTTCCTCTTCTGAGATAGCTTGAACAGCAGAGTGGAAAAGATGAACTCAGACTAGCAACTGAAACTACGAAAAAGCCCCGTGCCAAGCATCAGAAAAGGATGGTGCCCACACCGCCATGAACGCTTTGATAATCAGAGGTCTGATTGCGTTTTGCTGCTACTGGTTTGCTACTCTTTAGTAGATTTCCGGTTGCTTGCTTTGAATGCCTGGGTGAGAAGGTAATGCTGAGACGAATGGTTGACACACTTTGGCTGGATCCGATCTTCTTCAATGGGTTGATCCGATCTTACACACTTTGGCTCGATCTATCGCTTGTAGAGGCATGCCTACGTCTACATATTCCACTCACTCTATCCTCTTTCATCCTATTGTATCCCCGGACCCGGACCCATTGGAAAATGTTCCTTCGTAGTTTAGAACTTGGCTTTCTAGGAGCAATTAACCACTTACCGAAGTGAGCAACTTATACTGAGATTGATTACTTGGCTGGATCGTGAGCTACTTCCTTCAGTCACGTCCTTGTTTGCTCTTCGCTATTTTCATTCTGTTTATCCTTCACCGGTTACCAACCTTTGAGCTACTGGTTGTTAGCAACCCTATCTCATTTCCCGAAAAGGGGCCCATTCTTTATGCAAACCCTCATGAGATTGCCTTGTAGTATCCCCTCCTTTTGAAGGAGCTTTTCCTAGCGAAAATTTTGGCTGTCGAAAAGATATTTGTTTAAGACTTCTGGATTCTAATTATCATGTTCGATTGAGCCAACTATCTGCTTATCAGTCTGAGTTCCTATTAAAGGTAGTCGTCCCGTCTGGCTTGATTCCTGGTTCAATGGTGAGCTTTTTTCCTTTGCTTCTTTGCCCGCACGTCCTTGAACTACAGACCGAGACTGAGGAATTAAGGGAAGGGGCACTGAGTATCAAACTAAGCCCGTCCCAATTGTAACTACCGATTGGCGAGTTACTGGATATCCCGACTCTCCTGGTGGATATCCCAACCTGGCGAACTACCTCCACTTCATATTCTTGATTCCTACAAAGCTGGCCTATCCATTGGACCCGGCCCCTATCTATTTGATGATCAATTCTCCTTGGCTTGCGGGTTATGACCCACGGAAACAAATCCGTTCATTGATAGGGCTTTCTCTTCGCTTCGCCCCTTACGCAATTCTCTCTTACCGGGGTGGGAAGGTAGTGTATAACTCACTCGTGCTCGCAAAGATCATCAGTTTCTAGAAATGCCCTCACCTAGAACAAGGGATTCGGTTCTTTGCCCGCGGCACGGATTGCGATCTAAGTTATTGCTTCTATTCAGGAAAAACTGAAAAAACAACTGATCTCCTAAACTCACTCCTGTCGGAAGATCGGTTGTGGAGGCTCGGGCCGGACCTTCCGCTTTCATCTTTTCGATTGGATGAGGCCTGAAGGCTGGATAGTGTAGTGAAGGGCTTCCTTTAAAGAGAAGCCCGAACGCAACGGATGGCTATCCGGTGCAGCTTCTAATAGTTCCGTTCAGCTGTCAGTCGAATACGGGTAGGAAATGACTATTGTTGTTACAGCGAGACAGAGTCAAATCAGGCTCACTGTGGGTTCAAGCCCTACTTGTCTCTTATTTCGTAATGAGTAATTGCGTAAGTAGTCTCTCTTCTGCTGCTAATATTCTTTCTAGTGTGTAGTTACGTCACTTGCTGGGCTTGCAGCTGTAAGTTGCCTTTCTTAAGCTTAAGTCATTCCCGGGCTTGAGCCAGACCTGCTAACAGAGGTGGCAGTTCCAGAGAGAGAATAGCTTCAAGCAGGTATCCAATTGACTGAGCAAAGAGAGGAGCAAGCGCACTAGGCCCCGTCTCTCTCTTATAAGGCAGTGAAAACCGTAGCTTGGAGTAGTCCCGATCTCTACTTCATGAAATTCATAATCAACTATGTCGAATCTTTCTTTAACCGAATTTCAAATTCCCTCACGAGGACCCGTGCCAAGTGATCAAAATGCCCTCTTTCTAGCTACCGGTTCAAAGAGAAAATCAGTCAAAATCCAATATCTCGGTAAGCCATAGCGCTTGTTGGATCTAGCTCGATAGAATCCAGTAGACCGGAAGATTGAGCTTGGATGATAGACTAGCTGAGCTACCTGGGGTTGTTAAGTGGACAATGATGGTTTCTTCCTTCGTTCAAATGCCTAGTTTCCTGCTGCTGAGATGCATTGAATTCCCTTCCCACGAGGGTTCGAGAGCTTGCGGCACTGACTACATGATAGCATTTACTGTTACTGGGGCCCGTCCCCCAATCCATCTTGATAGAAGGAGCGAGTCGCCTACTTGAATTAGAACGAAGTGAAGTTCAAAGGTGAAGGAAGATTTCGTAAAGTCATTTCATTTAGTTGCTACTACCGGAGCAACTCGTTCTTTACGCCTACTCCACACGGCCAATCACATAGGCAAGTCGTAAGCATCTGATACCAAAAGCTCATCGACGCCTGGTAGATCAATGCGAGTCTCACGTCAACTTGCGAAACATGAGATAGACGTATTTTTTTAAGATAGGCACTTTTCTCTTTACCACTTTAAGGGGAGATCAATCCACTCTATTACTAGTAGCAGTACCTTTTATAGCCCATCCAGTTGTAATAGATAGCCCCAGTATACGTAGAAGTGTAAGTCAAAGTCCTCCTAGTTAGATTTATCCGTCCCAGTCTAAGGCTAAGTTCCTTTAGTTCCAGCAGTCCTAATTCACTTTTTCCCCGTAATGTCTTCCTAATCTAATCCATAGCGATCTAGCCGAGTGAGGTAAGAAGTTTGAGTTTGATATTAACTAATATAAAGTCTTTCTTAGTCTAAAGAGCCAGCTTAGATAATCTCCCTAAGTAAAGAAAAGAGGCAGCCCCACAATAGCAGACTAAGCCTATACAGTAGTTGGAGTTCTTATTCCTTTTAGCCATTTAATAAGAAAATGACTAAGCTCCTGTGAACCAAGTTCCTATCCTGAACTCATTCAATCCCCTTGAAAGCCTTTACTTTAAAGCAGTTCCTTTTCCTTTTGAATTTTTGTATGCAAAAAGGTAAGCAGGGAAGCGAGTGAAAGATTATCATATGATGAGAAAGCCAGTCTCTTTCCATCCGTCCCAATTCTTTACCGCAGTCCCGAGGGTTAGGATCAAGGGTACGGTCGAGTTCCTTCGTCCCTTGAATATCATACCTGGAAAGAGTCAAATCAAAGTCAAGCCAGAGCTAGTATAAGAAAAAAACCTCCCGTCCCGAGCCTTCGTTGAACTGTCTGCTTTCTTCCGACCGGCTTGTACCGCTGAGTAGAATGATTAAAAAGTATGATCGTCTGGTGCCAAAGAGTCTGCTACCGGGGAGTCTGATATCTCCCAATCTTCTGCTATTCGAAAATCTGCTACCGATGAATCTCCGGATGAAGCTTCAATCAATGCCTAACTTCCACCACCCTTTGCTCAATCAGATGCCGTAGCTAGTACCAGTCCTACCCTCTCCTTAGAGTCGAGCTCAATTACATCGATCCTCTCCTTGCCTCTCTAGTGGCCGGTTCCTCTTTTCGTCTCTAAGGGGACCTGATTGT
Organism: Erythroxylum orinocense; assembly: GCA_025531955.1. Classification (NCBI taxonomy): domain Eukaryota; kingdom Viridiplantae; phylum Streptophyta; class Magnoliopsida; order Malpighiales; family Erythroxylaceae; genus Erythroxylum; species Erythroxylum orinocense. The sequence goes on from JANZLX010000203.1 coordinate 44,030, forward strand.
CTTTTCTCAGCCCCTCCTTCTTCTCGATAATCGATGATAGATAGGAGATCAGGTTAGCCCTACTGTTTGTTCTCCCTAACCCTCATCCAGTCTCTTAGGAGTAGGCAGGGTCTGTTCGATTGGGCTTTGACCTGTTATGACTAGTAAATTAAGCCGGACTACCTTTCCTTCAAATAGTATTCCCCGCTTGTCTCTGAGTCAAATACCCTTGCTTCTATTCTCTTTTTCATTGCCAAACTTTGAAGAAGGAAGAGTTGGAACTCATGAATCTCTTTGGAAAGAAAGCGGTTTTTCTCCTGGCTGGCCTATGAGGAAAGAGAATCCCAAGGATAGTTTCCTACTTTCAGGTTGGTTTCTTAAAGACCTGCTTTTAGTGCGCCTTGTTTTTCTTGATGGAATAGAGGTTTAATAGGACTCCCCCGATGCTGCTACGCTTCCTTACCGACCTCGGAAAGTAAGCCCGAGGTAAATCAGTCCAGTTCTTGTCTGTTTTTATTTATACGATTAGACGGTGATAGCTCCTTTAATAGTTTTCACCCCTAGCCTCTGAGGAACTGCTTATGGCTACTCAAGAAATTGGGTATGTGAAGTTCCGTTTGCTTGCTCTCCCTAAGCTCTTCGAATCAAGATGGCTATGGTTGCAATCTCGTATCCAATAGAAGGGCTTGCTTTGTTGGGTTGGTTGGCACAAGTGCTGGAAAAAGTGCTTTCAGAGTCCTTGGTTGAGCTACCATTACAGTTGATTGGCATTCTCGTGCTTGGACTGAGTCTAGCATTCCTTATCTCTGATTACTAAGATACTAGAAAGTGCCATTTTTGACTTGATTTTTCCCTTCGCTCGTGACTGGGCGAGAAAGCAAGGTAAGGTCAGTGGAGTGATCAAATGCGATCACCTATTCGATTCGTTTCTTCGGCGGATGCTTCAGTTCGAGATCTATAACCATTGCATTGTGAAACCCTTTCGTTCGGGCATAAAGATATGGATGCCGTTACCAACCAATAGGTAGTAGTAAGGTATATACGGTCAAGAAAGAAGGATCAGGGTTTTTTCAAAGGAGAGATCGTGCATGCAAGAAAGAAAGATCCAATCCCAGTTCAGGGGCATGCCCCGTACCCGCTGTTACTGAAGAAGGAGTGGGAGACAAGAACAACTACTAATCCATTCATTTCTGTGTCGGTGCGCTAGGCTAGAATACGACAAAAAGACGATCTTTTCATGCTTGAAATTGAAAGAGAGAATCCGCCCTATCAGTCCCCTAAAAACACGGTTTTCCCTAGTCTAATCGTGCCGCTTGAATCAAAGCTTCAATAAGCGCGGGTTCTTTCCCTTAGTAGATCTTGCTCTAGGGTGACTCAAGAGCTTCCCATTAGTAGTTCCACTTCCTGAAGAAACCGGAGAAGTTCTTGCTTCCCTAAGGCTTACCAGAGACCAGAGATCAATAGCTTCCCAAAGTTATTGCTAATAGATAAATGCTCTTAAAAGAGCAGGGAAGACAAGGACAACGACCACATCTCCGACAAGGACCACAGACTTTATCTTCTCTTTTCCTTTTGTTTGTTTCACCGAAAATCTCATTCTCCCGCGGTTAGGTTAAGGCTCATTCTTGTCGTGAATGCACCCGATGCCGATAGCAGAGCCCTACATACTTATGTCCTTTTTGGGGATTAGCTGTTTGAGGGGAGGCTTATGCGCTTTTTCCTGTATCAAGAACGGCCTACGATCGACCAAGAATGTAGAAAGTGGAGTGGTCAAGCAAGCAAAGAACATGAATTGGATAAAACATTTGGCGCAAGAAGCCGCTATATAGTAATAGGTTGGGCCTTTGATTCCCCCGTAGCTTGCTTTAGAGACGTAAAGAGCTGATACACTGAACTTAGCCGTGGGTTGTCCCTCCCATCTCTCAACATGCTATAGGTCGCTCTTTCTCTTTCCTTTTCTCTATTTAAAGTAAACGCAAGACCCTACTTTATTGACTGGATTCGACCGCCCACCACTTGTCGATGTAAAGCGTTTGTACGTGGCTCCCGCTTAAAAGCAGCCTTTCTTAGGTGCTCTAACCGATCTCTTAGAAGGGCATGCGGTGAAGAGCGCTTCCTTCCTTCAGGGAAAGAAAGGTAGTCACGAGCTAAGCAACCAAGACTGGGCTAACGTCGCGATTCTTCTTCGAGCATTAGACACATGTAGTACTCCCCAGCCATTACTTCTCCCCCAACGGTTGTTAATTTCAAAAACTAAGGATCAGCCTAACCCTCATTTCGGCAATGGGATAAGGTTCCGATTGTAGCTTTAGCTAGGACTGAGATAGGAATCTGAATGAAAAACCTAAACAAAAAATCAAATAAGAGAAGTAAGAAGGCTAGAAAAAAGGTCTGCCCTTTGGTCTGTTTGGTCTGCAAGTATCTTTCTTTCTTTCAAGAAAATCTGTCTTAAGTGAGATTCATTTCGTGTTCATTGTACCAAACCTCACCTCTTTGGTGCTTTCCCCCGGCCCTTGCCCTTTCACTCAGGATCCCTCGCTTCACAGGCACAGAGCAGTTCGCAGCAGGATCTTTCTCGTGGATCGACCTACAACTTAATCCTTCTTCACTGAAGGTATGAGGGCTAGTTTTCACTAATACAATTAGGTGCCTGGGACGATGTAGGTTACAAAGACAGACCTATTTCCTGGCCACTAAAGAAGGACCACCCGGGAACAAGGAAGGATCCATGTACCATTTCTGAAGTCCAAGCAAAGTCATTTCCCGCGCCTTTCAAAGAAAGCAAGCCAACCCCAATGAATGATAGTTATGGTTTAATGGTGGGGCGAAGGATCAACAAAAAATCTCGTAGAATGAGCACCTTTTCCGCCCTTTGCAGAAGCTGGAGAAGCTCTTGTTGTGTTTGCACTAGATTCGTAGAGCAGCTAAGCTAAGATTGGCGTTTCAGGCTTACAAACAAGAGGAAGGAAGTAAGCTTTGGGAATGCTTCCGAGTGAATCGATCCTAACGGCCTAAAGCGAAGGGGCTCACTCTCTAGAAGCACGAGCGGGCGGCTTCGAAACCTCAAAAGGCTACTCCTTAGAGAAGCGGTTATCCCAGGTTATTGTAACACCTGGTATGAAAAAAGTAGCTAGGATCCATCTTCCTCACAGTGTCCTTTCCTTTCGCGGATGCTCTAAGAGCGGCATCCACATGATCAGAAAGCAGTGACGAAGGGTCCGGTAAAAGTGCTAACATGGAAAGAGCGGAAATGCCGACAACAGCCTTTTCGATAGGAGCTTGCCTTGCCATCTTATTTACTACTAGATGTCACTTCCTTCCTTGTCCGCTTCAAGCCCGATGAGAGAAAGAGTCGCTCTGGAGGAAGATCCAAATTTTCAACCCCCTTCGCTCGATGATCTCTAACAATCTCTGACTCTCATTTATCTTCCGATGAGGAAGACAATGGAGAAGGATGGACCTTGTGTACCAAGCGAAAGGCGAGCGAAAAAAAAAAGAAGATACAGCCTTCCCACGTGTCTAAATTGACCGTTAAGTCGGTGACTCCTCAAAAGAAAAGAAGCATATGAGCAAGAAAAATCAGGCTCAAAAGTCGAAGGGCTTGGTTTCTCAACAGCTTACGCCTACTATTTATCATTACTCTCGAAGAGCTAAAAAAAGAACTAACGGATGAGTACGTTCAGAAGGAAGGCACACCTGTAGTGCTAGACGAGTTTATGCCAGAAGGATGGCGCACCAGAATCCCTCGTAATGACAATGATGACGAGGATCACCGTCCGATTCTCATTGAGTTCTGTGAGAGAATTGATGCAGTCACAGACTCAGATTCTGCTGAGGAAACCCCCCATTCTTCCCCCACAAAAAAAGAAGAAACTCCTGAAGCAAATCAAATGACACTAAGGGGAGGTTTTTATTCCAGAACCGCAACTTCCCGCATTAAATGGAAAGGGGAAGGAAGTAGAAACTCCGCAAAGTTCTTCAAAGAAACAAACGGGAAGAAAAAAAGTGGAAAAAAATGTCCTAGGCCATCTGAGGAAGATACCCTCGCTGCTTAGCGTATATGAATAAGCTCTCATGTTATCGAAAGAGCTCAGAAAGGCGCTTGTGCAGGCCCTCCTCGATCCTCCACTTTTGCTATCCAATCCTAATAGCTAATAACAGATGAAATTATTGTAAACTCAAATCTTTCTCTATCGCTGAGGCAAATTGGCTTCAAGCTTAGGGGAATTGGCTTCATTCTGAACAACAGCGGATTCGTTCACAGCTGATTCAATAGGAGCGTATTTGTGTATTTGTCCTTCAAAGAGCGTATTTTCTGCCTCTAAGATATACCAGTGGAGATATTTAGCTAATAGAGAGTTACCTCTAATCGGATATCTTTTTTAAAAGCATCGGAAGAATGAATCAGAATCCCGTAGCCCTAAGTCTTGATGTTATCGAATTTTTTTGGAGGAAGGGGGTTGATAGACAGAAGCAGAATAATGTGGCACTTGCAAAAGAGAATGCTTGTTTGACAGAGCTGAAACCAAGGGCTTGTGCATCTTTTTCAGAAGCAGTAGCACTAGAATAAGGTAAGGCAAGCATGGCAAGGCGATCTATCGTTGCACTAAGGAAAGGTTTCGAATCCTCCATCTAAGGAATGGAATCCATAGTTTTGAATCTATGCCCGAGCAGAACAAATGCCACAGTTAATCATTAGTAGCAGACTAGGCAGGTGATCATATAGGCATCGAATGCCATGGTTGGCTCTTTGATAGAATCCGCTCTTGTCTCCATATACACTGTTTTAGCCTTATCCGCTCTGATTGTTACAGTTGATCCACGAAGAGTAGGTATAAATAAGGGGCGAAGATGGAAAAAAACCTTTATCAAAGCTTCCAATCTCTTTCTCAAAGAGTGGAAGGTGTCTTCGAAAAGAGTTCTGGCTTCTAGGCTTTCGGGAAGGTAAGTCACTCTCGCTAAACTGACGTGAAAGAGACAAGAGCATCTTCATCTTCTTCCAAGCAGCCTCTTCATCCGTTCAATCCTTAACTGGAAAAGGAAGCAAAAGCCCACTTTGGAGCGAATTCCCTCTTGTCTGTGTAGCTGCCATCTCTTTCTCTGTCATGGCGTAATGGAATCCTTAGAGTCTCAGAAGGGGAAGAGAAGAGGAACAAAGAGAGTCTTTCCAAAAACGATTGAATCAATAAGATAATGCGCCAGAAATCAGATCTTATTAGTGTCACTCTTTTAACTAAAAAGTCTTGAGAATGCTTGCTGGCTAGCGCTATAGCTTTGCAAGGCAAAATCACAGATTCGGCTTCTTGAAAATAGAACTAGCTAGATTCCAGTTTTCCCAGGCAAGGGCGGGGATCCAAACTACTTATATAATATAAAAAAAAAAAGGAAGGATTTTAAGGGTACAACTCTATCTATACCCGGCTATACGCCCGGGGGCTCACCTGCATACCTTTCATTCTCTCTTTCTGTAAAAAAAGTCTAGATCGGATTTCTATCCAGCAGGAGGAAGCTCTCTCTTTCGATCAAAGACCCATTCCATGCTTTTCAGTCTACCCGAAAGAAAAACCTTCCTTCTTTGACGTCGATTGGCTTAACCCGACTCTCTTTCTACTGGTCCGCTGATTATATATCTTAATGAAAGGAGTCTTTCAGTATTGAATACTGATTGTTCGTTGTCGAAAAAAGAAAGGCAGACAATTCTGCAAAAAGAAAAAAGCAGCATCTTCCAGCGGGTATATATCTGACTTCATTTAGCCTATTGAGGGCTTGTGTTTCTTTCTCTATTCATGCTTGGGACATAACAGCGACCCTCTTTGAAAAGGACGAAGCCCATTTGATTTTCATTTCCTTTTCCGGTGGATTTGTTAACTAGTGGGGACGGTTCCTCCCCTAACATAAGACTATAAAACTCCACTTTTTCTAAGCTAAGAAAGCTGCTAGTCTATCCATAGCTTAACCAATCTCATGATGGTTAATAAGAGTTTATAAACAATAAAATCAGCCCTATTTCAAATGCAAAGCTTTCATCCGCCATCCGCTTAAGGAACTGATATTCAAGAAGTCTTCGAATAAGCATCCGAGACGCTTCAATCAGTCTGCCTGCCAAGGTCCGGTCCCTTTTGGTTTACCAAGTGGTATAGGAGGAAAAACAGGAAAATCAGAATCAGTTAGCTAGAGTTATAAAGAAATAGGCTCATCAAGGACCTGCGAAGTCAGAAACTGCACTGGATCCAATCTTAGTCGATTCCATCCATTAGATAGACTAGCCTCGGGAAAGATAAGAGGAATGAATCCCATAATAGTCAAGTAAGAAAAGAAAGCGCCTATTTTCTTAATAGGAGTGGGTGCCCCTTTTTGCTTGAAAGCGGTTCAAAATGGTCATACTAAAGGAACGGTGACTCTTTGATTCACATTTCATTCACATGTTGACTTCATTGCTGAATTCATACCTTATCCTCTTTCCTGCCTGAATAGGGGAATGACCAGACCATGCTGACAAGCCCACTTTCTTCTGTCCGATCATTGCACTTACTCAGTCCAGCTAGCAGCTGATCTTGGCTTGAGATCTTTTATCTTTCTCAGAGCTTATCTTGATTATTAGAATGGAATCCGCAAGTCTATCTGAACTAGATTCCGACTTGACTGACTTAGCGTACTTCCCTCCTTCCTTGTCAGTCCAGTGAACACCGGATCTTTAACAGCGGATTCGCCTACCGAGTGAGAGTGAAATCCCTGTAGTCAAGTGAAAAGATTGGCTTGACCCGCCCGAAAGTGGTTTACATGGTTATGAGGGAAAGCGGTAACGGGTGAGACATAGTAGTAGACCTTACTGGTTGACTGCAAGAAGTTCAGCAGAAACCCTCCTCGTTGAGGAGAAAAGTCTATCGGTGCCTCGCCTAACAAAATCATACTTGAGAGAAAGGAAGCTAAGGGCAGGAGGTGCAGTGAAGACCGTGTCTATTTAATCATTAGCCGCAGGCATCCCAATGCTTAACCACCTCAAGTACTAAGCCCCACTTCTACCTTCGTGCCTAAGGGTAGATAGGATCCGGGAGAATGGCTAGCCAAAAAGGGAAGAGCCATGGCCTTTATTTTCAATTTGAAAGGAAAGAGCCTGCTGCGAACTCCGCCCCCCGGCCTAACGTAAACCCGGGAGGACATATAAGCCACCCAATCTGCAATCCCCCATTAACATTCAATAAGGTTAGTAGGCGTTTGGAGGATCCACATACGTGGTGCCATTAGGTTCCCCTCATATTCATATTTTGAATTCCTCCGGGCCCCGAAAGCACTTCAGAAACTCATTTTCAAAAGCGCGTCTACTAGAATTCGAAGACTGAGAAAGATACTAATCGAACTAGGTTCCCTTTTTCTTCCTATCCGAAGGGGCCAAAAGCCTTGTTCAAAAGATGTTAAAATAACTATTTTGTTATTGAAAGCTCTCAGCTCGGCCTCTTCGCTAAGCTGCCGCTAAGCTACTTCTCCGCCCTGTGTTCGATTGATGAGCCAGCCCTCCTGCTCCTGGTGGAATGGTATATTTCTATGAACTACATAGAATTGAGTCGCACTTCCGGCAGAGACTGACTTATGGTATGCAAAGCACGAGAATACAGGTTCTGTCTCCCTCTCAACTCGAACGAAGTAAAAGCGCGAGATCCTTTGCTTGATTAGCATTGGTGGAGCATATATGGAACAACTTCGTTGTTCTGTTCCCTGCATCCGCTAGCAAAGAATGGAATGCAAACTGCCTGTCCCTGTGTCCCTGATAAGTCTTTGTTGACTTACCTTGTAGGCCAGGGGCGGGTTCTTTAGGAGCGCTCCCTTTTTATTTTATAGAATAGAAGTCCTATTCCGCTATACACAAGCGAGAACTCTTTTCGAGGTACTCCAAAATGCGGGAAGAGGTAACCCTTCATAGATCTTTAGCCTTTACACTTATGATAGTCAGGATCTTATACTCTTATACAACATAAACACTTCACCAAATACATGGTCAAGTAAGTTCAAATCAAAGGGAGGTCTTTGAAAAGGTCAGTAGAGATTCCTTCGCCCAGCTTATGCTGTGCTTGTTTTCTATTTCTTGAAGACGAAGAATAAAGGATTTTTGCGCTCTGGATAGGTACTTTCTTGTGAAGTGAAGGACTCTCCGTCGCAGTCGATCGAAACGATTACTACGCCCAGGACAAAAGTGGAGTTCGGTTTGCATCTCCGAATGAGAGCAACTGTCGCTGTCATCTCCCGGAAGAGAAACTGATGCTCATCATGCCAAATCGAACTCCTAGATGGAGCACTTTTTACCAGTAAGTAAGGAAAGGAACTCCCATATCAAAGGCTAGCTGCTAGCTTACATGCCAGATGGGTCCTGCCTTTCTCCCCTTTGGTTGGTGTCTTTATGGTTGAATGTTTTCCGCCTGCTGGGCAATTGGGGCGGGATCTTGCAAACCAATCTTTTCAAAGAATAGAGAAAGGTCCCGGTTAGTCAACCCCCGATCAAGCATCTGGTTCATGGTCCGTAGTTCCTGTCTTTCCCCATCATTCTAATATCCACCTATCACCAGGCACCTATTTCACAACAAATCTTTTAGGCATATCAAGACCATCGTCGATATCATCAATAAGATAACCCTTGGGCTTGTCATCCAGGAACTTGTTCGGAAATACCATAATGAAAGGAAGTCTGGAACAGCTCCGCCCTAGCTTTATAGGGAAGGCACATAAAGGATGAACAACCCGCTAAACCTTGTGAAAAGGAACTACAGCCTATGCCCACCGCCCTTCATGCCTGTTGGCTTGGGTGCGCTACTTAAATGAATAATGAATGATTCGAAAGTCATTCATTCAGAGTGCGCAGCTTAGGGCTCAGCTCGAAATGCGTCTGCGGCTTTCGTTCACGAGTCAGCCTAGTGTTCAACGCCTGCTTCACCCTTTTTTCTTCTCCTACTTATCTTATATCTATCTATATTCATCTATGTGTACTTTCTTATCATTGTCTAAATAGATCATCTTTCTTAAAGTTATAATTGGCTTCTGCCCAGGTTGAATATCTTTTATTTCTCCTACCAGCCCAATATCTTTCAATAGTTGATATCCAGCTTTCTCATCGAAGTTGACTTTCTCATTCTCATTCTACGATGGAAGGACGGGATGATCCGAGGATAACCTACCGAGGTAGGAATGAGTCGGGGCTCGCTTGGTATGTAACTCCTCCGATAATTTGGTAGGACAGCGGTGACCGCGAATGGCTATAGTTCGCCACTCGCAGTATAAAAAGAAGTAAGGAGCTTTCCTAAGCTAAAGCGCTTTCTAGTTTGAAAGATGGAAATGCCTAAATAAAACAAAGAAAAACCTCGGATCGGTAGGCTGCTCGGTACGGATCGTGTGGCGGAACTGTTAAAGCATTGGTTTTTGGTATCTGCATTCAAAGATTCCCTTTCTGGAGAGAGGTCTTTCAACCACAAGGCATAAGACGATACAATAGGAACTAACACCCGACAGTGAGAGAGCAGCTCTTAAATAAAGTCTATTTCTACTGCTGCAGCTGAGAATTCTAAAATAAAGACTTTCCCCTATTCTTCAAAGAAAGTCTTTGCCTAGCTAGTAACAGGAGAAGCGAAAGGGCTATCGTCGAAAGCTTCTCGTTTACACCCGTTCTTCTAGCTTCAATCGAGAAAGGAACCTTCTTTCAAAACTTGAATCCATCAGAGCGGAGGCATGGAAAATAGCCTTGGGGTGAAACAGACGGCGGCAGCCGCAGCCCTGTGAGATCCTATCGGGCGTTAAGGACCTATTCCCAACCAGTCAATCAAGGACAGACGGACAGGCTATTTGATCAGTCTTTCCCCGTGTAAACATGTAAAGTAAAGAAAGAACGCCTGAATCCATTTTATAGAAGGCCATCTTGCTCGTTCGCGGAGAAATAGGCACGCATCCCTAAGACTCACTCGGTGAAGCCTGTGTTAGGACAAACTAAAGCAGCCTGTAAGACTCATTATTACATTATGAAAAAGTCTATCACTGGAGTGAAGTCGTAACGTAACAAGCAAGAAAACTTTTCCCTTCTCCCGGTAGGGTCACTTCTTAGCGAAAGTTTTTTGGTGCGGGGAACGAAGGCTATAAAAAAGAAAAAAGAAGTTCTGCCAGCTCCTGCCTTTTGGTCTTTCTACTTCTTTTTGGATTAGTGGGTTAATAGGCATCTTTTCCCTTACCAACGGTCTCAGTCCATGGTCTTGGGTCAATGAACTAGTCTCGTCCCCCTAACCTAAGGGTTATGACCAGCCGAAAACAGATCCTATAGATACCTTATAACCGTCCTTCCTATTCCCCTAGTCTGCTTACTTCATGGCTAATGGGCCTACAGACGCTTTATGCCCCCGAATAGACTTGCTTTCACGTCTTTCAGCTCCCCTTTCCTTAGATCAGGTTAGTGCTTATGCTCCTTCATGCAACTATATTCAATCAATTAAGTAGAGAGGAAAAAAAGCAATTGAATCAGTCGTCATCCTTCCTTTCGTCCCTTAGTTCGATAGCTTCGTTGTATGGAATGACCGGACTGACTTCAAGGAAGAAAGTGGTGACCTACAAAGGCAAAGAGTTGGGTTCTATACCGCACCAAGCCAGCCTTAATTGGGCTTTGCCTTTCACCAGAGCAACTTGGGAAACTTCCACGAGCTTCCTTTCCTGGTAGGGTTACTTCTGTCTTTATGTTCACATCCTTTTCTGATTCTTTCATTGCGACTCCATCGAAGTAAAAACTATCTAGTGAGACCAGATCAGCCAGAAGCCTTGGTGTGCTAACAAAGGGGTAGAAAAGATGTTCCTCTTTTTCCTGCTCAACTAAAGCATAAGAGCCTTGGAAGAATACATAGATTCCTTGGATGACTATGTCCAGAAAGAATGGGCATTAGTCAGTCACCCTCCAAGAAAACTTCCCCGAGGAGGTTAGGAGGGTCCTTTAGAACAGAACCTAAACATTATATGAAAAACGAGTTTTGCCCACCTTAAGACAGATTGAAGCATCACTTCTGCGAAAGCACTATCAGCTCAAGGTCTTGGAGTCAAAAGTGGACACTCTAACGGGTTCAACTCAACCAAAGCATAGAGAAGAGAGCGCGGCAGCACGCTGCAGATAGAATTTCTTCTTTTGCCTCAACTAGAATACCTTTGACACTGGAAGACGATTCCTTTCCGGCCTCCAAAACTCCACTCAAAACTTCCAACCTTGAACCGGTGGAAGCTTTATGATGAGAGTGAACTATGCTAGCCCATGAGCGAAGCGAGCAGAGAAAAGAGAGTACCAGCTCTTAGTCCTCTTTGAGTTGAGGGACCGGAATCTCTTGCTGCGCACCTTTAAGTAAGGTCATTGCCTGAGCCAACTTCAGCATCAGAGAAAGTGCAAACAAGCTAGATTGAAGCTAATAGAAGATAACGATTGAAAGCCTTTCCGTACCTTATTGCTAGTCTAAAGGTGGTTTATCAGCTATTTAATCGGCCTCTGGAAGAAAGTGCAGCCTGCTTCGCACCCTGGTTTTTTCAACCAGATCCTGTGGATCACCTGGCTTGGAATCTCTCCGCTTTATAAACTTGGGAAAGAGCTAGCCGACTGCGAGAAAGCAACCTGTAGCCAAGGGGAGAGGGCAGGGAACGGGTGTAGTTTACCTTGTGTTTGGTTTCTAGGAGCGAAAGCCAACAGGCGGGGTTTTTCTAATTCCAGATACACAGAGGCCTACTAGCGGTTACGTTTACTTTGTCATCAAGGTTTCCAGGAGCTGAGGACCAACTTCTCCTAACACGAAGAGCTTTGACTGCCTGTGATAGCTTTGATCACTTTTCTGATTGATTCGTTAGAGTCGGGAGCTAGCTTGCGTTCGCTTTCCTATCTTAGTATGGGGAACAGCAGATAGCTAGCCCTTATTATGAGCTATCAGAACGCTTACCGAAGGGCGTCTAGGTTGCTTTTTAGTAAGGGATAGGAACTTTAGCCACTCGACTAGTTGGATGCTTGGAAAAGGGGTAAAGCTAGCTCGCTAGACAGGGGGGGCATCACTCGACCTACAGTCCGTGGGTGAGGAGCTTCCTTCTATGCTAGTATACCAGTGTGTAGTCGTGCTTGCTGTACTATCGTCTAACTGTGCTTTGCTGAAGCAGGTCAGTCTTCAGCTAGGTTACGAGCGTTAAGCAATAGAAAAACCACTGTTTAGATCCGATTTGAGTGGGAATGGTCCTTTTTCTAGTTGTAGAGATGCTTTGAATAGCCTAGTTGCGTACCCAAAGGAATCACCCAAGGCAAAGCATCGGGTTACTTTCTTTCTAATTGAGAGTTCAGTCACTTCCGGGCTTAGCTCTGCAGATCTTTCTCGGGAAAACGAATACAAATGCAATTCTTGCTCAGTTCATACCTTTTAGCTGGCTTTGAGCCTTGGAACTAGGGCATACCGTACAAAAACTCCCAGGCTCTGTTCTACCTAGATTTCCCTAGTTTGGTTCTTCTCGTGATCTTCTATTCTCAATGCTAGGCCAAAGGCCAGGTAAAGCCATTGATTAAAAGTACTGGCCTGGCCCGTCTCTCATGAAACTAACCCAACCTGTGCGCCAGAATTTAGCCGGCCTGGAGTCTGTCACGGATCATCGAGCCATCTCTTCGTACCGTGTGCAAGCACAAACCAAAACACTTCTGCAACGCAACAGTCTCACGCACCTGCTAGTCTAGTCGCCCATAAGCTACAACACTTCACCATATTAGCATAACAACTCATCCCACCAACAAATGCTTCACTCTCGGACATATATCCATGCCCAACGTGGCTAACAGCACATCACTTTCAACGCCACTGCGCCGACGCACACCTCATCCATTGAGGCAAAGGGCCATGGTCCTTTGACTACTAGACTTCGTCTTCGCCACTGACACAAGGTCCATTTGACATGCCACGCGCATTTCGCATTCCTTTGATCCGCGCCTCTACCAAAGGTCACAATCTAGCTCTTGGGTTCCCGACCCTTTTCTCGATTCGGCATTGTCCTTCACCCTGTACGCGACTGAAGTGCTTACCGGCGCCCTCATCCTGGCCAACAGTCCTTGTTGGTCCTTCCGAGAAACCGAATCCCTCATCTATTGGCATCACGCCAGTCGACTTATCACGGAACCCGGGTGCCTCTGCACCATCTCAAACCATCTCGAACTCACCTCAAGTCATTCTGCGCACTAGTCCCTAGAACGCAAGCATAACTGCTGCCGTGCTCACCTCCACGCACAAATGCCAAAACCGAATCTCGTCTTGATCCTCTGATCCAAGGTAGCACCGCACTCAAGTACTTTTCTTTTCTTTGTCTTCACCTACTTGAAGCGAACACAAGCTCAAAATTCGCCTTCTAAGCAATCGAGCACCAAAGCCGATCTTCCTGACAGGCCGCATCCTCCATGGCCAACTCGTCAGTCTGACACTGACGGAGCAAGCATCTTTAAGAGTTTCTTTTAACGAGTCTCCCACACTCACAGGCACACCTCTGATTGATCTCGAATCGCTCTGATACCACATAGTCTCAGAGGAAAGCAGTCCATTATCTCAGCTCTGAGACTATGGCAGATTTTTCCGAACAAGGGTAAATCCGAGAACGAGCCGTGGGAAAGTCCCCATCTACTTTCAAAGCAGCATTTAACGCCTTTTTGAGATAGGTGAGAACTTTTCTTCTTTATTCATTCAAAATAATCCTGCCTAGAAAAGGTTTCTCTGTTGTCAATCTCACTGGATCTCAGTTCGACATAAGATTCTTAAAGATTTGAATCGTCGGGAACGGAACTCTTCCATCTCTGTTCTGGTGATTCGTGGTTTTCTTCGAGAATCATTCTCTGATAGATGAGCACATGATGTACATCACTGAGGTAGAAGAAGACCACCACTGGGTCATGCATTTGGCTGGCGCTCTGAACGATACAAGAAAAAAAAGGCATAAATAGAAGTCGATTCCACTTTTTTGTCCTGCTGAAAAAGCTTAGTAAACCGGTCTTCTGAATTCCCTCTGCTTTTCCCTCACCTACCTGGATCAGTGGATTCTCCTGATTCAGCAGGATTCGGCTTCGTATGAAGTGTCTGCAGATTACTAACGAGATCTTAGGATCTAGCTAGATAAGACTTATTACACCTTGAAAAACGGCAGAACGAGACCCTTTTCTAAGAAAATAGTTCTAGTAATTTTTAAAAAGGATCTTGCGAAGAGCATCACTGAGGCACGAAAGACTTTAATCACGCAGATTATGCCTACCGTCGGCTATTGATGAAGATGGAGTCAATTTACTTAACCAAAGCCATACCTGAGTGACTTAGGAAGCGGCTTTATCTTACCTTTCTACCAAAGCTTCACCGCCCTCTCTATACTATAGGGGTATCAACGTTCGTTCCACCCTTATGTATTGAAATTGTTAAGTTGACACTCTGGAACACACGTTACTCTTATGTCCTGCATTTTTTCGATCGATGGACATAATTAAACTAAGATAGGTCCCTTTCGGAGAATTCATCTTTTTTAGCTTGACTAATCCTGTAGCAAGGAGGTAGGCTTAGAGCCAGCAATAAAGCTAGAAAAGTCTACCGCGAGCGAGTAGTCTTTGCGGACATGCTTACTTCATCTTTACTTCATGCTTATACAGCCCCTTGCTGGGCTGGGGTCCTCCACTTCCTTCTAAAGAGGAATTTTATACATATCTGACACAGCTTAACTGAGCCAGAATCAAGCCCAATGTAGTTCTTTTAGAACTGTACAAAACGACGCGAACCTAAACGAGACACCAAACAAATTCCCTAGGACTGCTATAACTCGCATAATAGAAACCGAAAAAAATGAATCATAAGCCTTCGTCATACATCCGTTTATAGAATGATAGAATATTGTTTGATATATCGATATCATTTCTTCTACTTTGAGATGTTCTAGCATAGACGAAATCTTGGGAATCGGAGCCTCTTTTGACTCGAGAAAGCCAGGCTTTATAACAGCGAATATTTTGTGGCCCCCGCTGTGATTCCATCTCGAGCCTCTTGGCTGCTTACGAGATCTTTCATGATCCGGTCTATGGCCTCTTTTGGAGGTATTAGGTGGGTTAGACCGGGAAAACGACGTTCCGCTTCCACAAATTGAGCCTGAACGCGAGGGATGGCTACGATCTCCTCTTTTAGCCTTTCACATTGGTTGCGTTCCAGCAACGCAAGTTGATCCGACGCAGGTGTCGGATCAACTTGTTGGGCCTCCGCGGAGATGTGGTCGCGTTCTTCGGAGACTCCCCGCTCAGGGCAGGGTCAGGACTCGGTGGTATTTCGAAAACCTCCACTCTTTCACCCGGACTAGGCGCCTTATAAATGTTCATCCCCGTAGTGGGGTCCTGAAAGCTTATGCTAGTAGACCGGGTGTCGCCCACCTCCTGGTCCCTTCCAAGCCCGTCTCCACTCGATGAACCGGAATCTTGACCCATCATGTTACTAAAAAGAACTGAGTCCATACCAAAAATGGAAATAAGGCCCATCCCAAGGAGCCACCCCCCCCATCCAAAGTACCGAGACAGAGAGAAAGAGAAAGCTCGAACCCCCGTGGAGATGAAAGCCTTTGAAAGCAGGCTATGGAACAGATTTAAATGTCCAAGACAGAGAAAGAAGCAATAGCACAGACCGAGCAAGGCAAATAAGATTAGTAAAGATCTCAGATTGACATCTTGATACACTGTCAAAGGTGAAAAAAAATTCTTCTGGCTTTACAAGATAGAAAAGGAGTCCTTTGCAAAGCTTATATACTCCTGTCGGCTCTCCTGTTAAAAAATAGAAAACTAGACTCATATAGCAAACAAATATGCGGACTCCTTTTTTTAGGAATAAGAAGCTGAAAAAAAGAGAGAAACAGCCAAAAATCATTAAGATCTTGGTTAACACAATATTAAACCTATTTTTCTTTTGATAAGGACCCCTTTTCCATTCATTTTGACTGACAGATAAGCCGACGTTAATATATGGTAGATCTTCTTCAAAAGGATTCCCTAACTGATATGAAGAACCTATCACCCGGACTGCTATGCCTTCCTCTTTCCACAATCGAAACTTAAAGCGAAGAGTATAGTAGTCAGTCACTCCACTCTCTTCCCCTGAGATCCTAGCTATAGCTGCTTTCTACTTTGAAAGCGGATAAGTCTCTATAGATAAGTAAAAAAGCAGTCAACAAAGTTCTTCAATCGAAGGATTCTATACATTCTTCTCTAATTGGAAGGGTAAAGCGGAAGACTTTCTATTAGAAGGTATGGAATTGCTGGGTCGATAGACTATTGGAGAGTGTCTTTCCCATTTCTTTGTTCATTTCTTATCTAAAAAATTCTTCCATTTCAGAATAGAATTTAATAGCATTGGCCTAGGAATTTGGGGTAGTTCCATTTCGCTCTGTCGATCCGGAATTAAGAATAGACTGGGCTTAATAATTCTCATAAGAGAGGAAGTCAGTCTTTTCTTTCTTCCTAAGATCAGAAGGGAAAAGTCTAGCTTTCAAGGCACTAATCAGTAAGTAAACCCTTCCTTCCCCGTCCAGAGTATAGTACTTCATTCACAAGTGTACCCTCTCCGTAAAAGCAAGAAGGGAGGGCTAAGTTTAAGACTGCACGTCTGAAAAAAGAGAATCTTTTACCGCTGGATCAGCTGCAGAATCATTCTTCCTATTATAGATCACTGCCATCTCACGAATTGGATTTGAACCAATATGTTTCCCTATCGGGCGACTTCCCTTTTAGTCGATCGCGATCCCACCCACCCTCTTTTCCGCAGATCATTGTTTAGCCATCCCCATCATTGCTACTTTTTTTTATCTGGATTTCAGCCTTCCTGATCGTAACTTTGATTACCGGGTTCCCCCTTCTCGTCTTTCTAAAATGGACTACGTCCGGGGCCGCCCGGCAGAATTTTATTCTCCCATTTAGTTAACCACCAGCTCCAAGCTGTACAATATGAGTTACCGCTTCTATATAAAAGGGGCTTTGAATCCCTTGTTCCATAAGAGAGTTATAAATTTGTTGCAGTACGCTAAGATTTTATTCTAGTTCACTATGTAGATGGTTGACGACATCTTGGATACTTACTTGCGGGGGTAACTGGATATGCTGTAAGTCTAACAGCTCTTCTAGTTTTGTGGAGATCAGTTCCCTGAGGGAATCAAAGGCAAAATCCGCCAATTTATCCTCCATATTATCATTAGTTAAACCGCGAACACGTCGTCCAGCTCTAAAGGCTATGTAGACGGTCAAAGCCATCGAGAGTCCCATTGATAATAAATATTGTACGATTTCAAAGTCATCTGGAGTAAACATCAGATAAAGAAAGCTTGATTGTAGTTCCGCTTCTTGCTCTAAGCAGAAAGACTTGTCGAAAATCGCCGGTTTGGTTGGTCTAACCAAGAAAGGAATGGGAGTTTCAAGACTAGTCCTAACAACTT
>JANZLX010000203.1:66462-84336 GCA_025531955.1 Erythroxylum orinocense
AAGTCTTGGTGCTTTAGTTTTAGTAAGGCCAGTAGGAGAGGAGAATCCGGATTCAATGGATTTAGGAGTTTACAACCGAAACTAGCTGCCAGAAATGTTAAGCTGGAAACAATCATTCCTCAAGTTGGATGTGAATAGGAAGAACCTCGAGAAAGAGAGTAAGCTGTGACTTCCTGTTTTGGAATTAAGATAATAGGGGCCGGAATAAGCGATTAACGTCTTGTCGGCCTACCCCCTGCTATATAAGACGGTGGGTATAGAAAGATTATTGGGTAGAGAAAGATTATAAAAAAGGAAGGGCGGAATCGAAAACCTCCCACGGTAATAAAATAGAGAGGCTTTCGAAGAGTAGCCTTTTTGGCTTGACTTGGACTCTATCTCTCTATTCAATACAATAGAAAGGTGACAGTTCTAGATCCGCCTTTGTTGAAGAAGAGGGTAGCGGTCGGTGTGAACTCCTCTCTCTGGGTTCCCTTGGTTTCTGTGAAAGCGATAGAGATTCAGAGTAGTGAAAAGCGAACTCAAAAGCAAGCTCGCTTGATAGCAGAAACTCAAGAGCTCAAGTTAGATCCGACTAAAGAGTGAATGAGATGAATGGAAGAGAAGGAAATTGCGTGTCTTTCGCAAAGAGAGGAAAGAGAAATGGGGATTCAATTAAGGTAGCGAGATCACTTCCGGGTCGACTAGAAGAGGGACCTTTTCCCTGTTAACAACAGGAGATAAGCGGGATGAGCTAAGCTAAACAGAAAATCGATTCGCTAATGCGAGAGTTCACGGATGACCGATCGATACAGTACGAAAGATTCTCCGGGAAGTTTTTCAAAAAGGAATGAGCGCTCTGCCCTAGCGAAGACGCACGGGAGAGATTCACCAAACTAGGGACATATTCCGGATGACAGCACGACCGATTGCTTTAATGAAAAGACAAGACAGCTCTTTAGTTAGATAGTCCAAGGGTTGTAGAGGTAAGACCAATGGGGGAAAAGCGATGCTCGACTAAAAAACCGGGGATCGATGGAATTGAGCTAGCCCATTAGGTGGAGGTCGTTTAGCTTCTTTGGGACTACGCGGAGTTGGAGAGAGAAGCAGGTAGCTCGCCCGCAAGTCCTAGTTGGTGAATGAGCCTACAAGTGGTAACCGCTCTGTATCCGTCATCTCTTTTGAAGAAGCTGCTGAGCTAGATGCGGCGCTTTCAAAATCCCGTGACTCTCAGTCATCTATCTTCTTTTCACCTGACAATTTTGGATTGTGGGAAGGCTTTCCTTCTTTGTTGACTTCAACTGATACCGGCCGATAGCCCAATCTCTTAGTCTCGGAACGGATTTTCTATCTAGTAGCCACTCCTTGCCCTATTCGGTCAAGCAGCTTCTTTTTCATTTTCAATTCAATAGGAATTAGGTTCAGTTGCCTACATGGCTACTTCTAGCAGTTCCCGGAATAGCCTTTACTGCCAACCAACCTTTCATCTTTCTTTGAGTGGGATTATAATAAAAGAAAAGTGAACTTCTTATTCTATTATCTATTAGTAGTATAGTGGATCAAGAAAGCTCCGCCAAGCCAAAAGGTGCTTTCGCCGGTCACCGCTAGCCGAAGATAGGTCTCTGACAGAAGAAGTCGAGTCAAAGTAAAGTTAGAAAGTGAACGAAGTCAGGATAGACATTCTCGGATATAGAAAGTGTTCAATGCTTTTTAGGAGATCTGGGGAGGAAAGAACATATAAGATAGATCGATCGATCTTAGTCCACCCAAGAGAAAAGGCTAAGGGGAGTGAGTCAAAGCAGTAGGACGTTCTCGGTTCAGTGTGCCAAGTCGCTTTCAAGCATTCCAGCGAGCCTCTTTTTTTTCTTTTAGCCTCTTCGTTCTTTCTTCAGTGGAAGAGAAAGAAAACCCTCAATTACATCGACCCTTGCGTAGGAAGGGGACCGGTGCGCGGACGACCCGGAGATAGAGCTCGGAATCAGTAGAGCAGCAGAAGACCAACCCGCCAGCCTGCTGAACCAAGATGTGATAGGGAGATCATAGAGGTGAGTTAATGTGCTGGTTCTAGCCTCGCCCTTTATTGAATGATTGGACTAGCTCGCAAAAGAAAAGAGAAGTTGGAAGAGAGGTATGCTTGGGAAACTTCCAAGAGCTTCCTTTCCTGGTAGGGTAAGCTCTGTCTTCATGTTCACATCTTTTTATTACTCTTTTATTACGCATCCCTCGAAGTCTAAAAACTCTCCAGTGAGACCAGATCAGCCAGAAGCCTTGGTGTACTAACAAAGCATTCCCTCTTCACTTCCCTCTTGTAAAAAGTCTCATTTTACCGTCTTTTTTGGCTTAATCTGCTAACAGAAAGAGAGATAGCAAGAAAGAACCGGGTTCAGAAGCTAAGGAAGATCCGATAACTGGGCTTCTAGAGGCCACTGAAAGGTCTTTTAACCCTCCATCTAAAAGGCCAACTAGCTGCCCGAAAGCCAGGAGAGTGAGTACTTGTCTCCATCCCACCTATACTGAAATTCACTCCGGTAAACCAAGCAAGTCCGTCTACAGCAAGTGAATCACCTACGTAATTTCGAGGATATTTTGCATGTAAGAGCAGACGCAAGGGGCAAGGCAAAAAAAATATCATAACAAAAGAAATCCAAAACTTACGCGGATAACACTCCCGGAACACTTTCTATAAAACCGGCGAAAGGAAAAAGGAAGTAGTCATTGACTTGTTCAGCACAAAACTATGCCCAAGCAAGGGCTATGCTATAAGAACAGAAGGAAAGGCTTGGTTTAGAGAACCTGCCCCCCAGTCGCTTTAGAGAAGACTCCACCAGAAGCTGTAAACTTGACTTCGCTTCACCCAGGGGTTGGATTATCGTATTTAGATCTCTGGACGGATGCCGAAAAAAGTAACCAGTGAAGCTAATCTTCCTATAGGGCGGAAAAGTAGCCAAGCTAATCTCGATTCAAATCTGTCACCCATTGCCATTGGCCGGTCTCAGTTGCTAATCGCTGATCCTATGGATTAAGCATTTGATCTTTATTAGGTAGTCTTTTTTTACAATCCATCTATTTTCTTTATGGGATCGTCATGCAACCATTAAGGGGTAAGGTTGAGCAGTTTAATGACCTTACATATGTGTACCTCTACATATCCAACGTACGTTCGCTCTTCGATTTCCTCTTCTTTCGGGCTCTCCTTTGTGTGGCCAGTTTCAATCATCAGGGTTTATCAAAGAGTTTTTCCACAAAGGTCAGTTCATCGCTCTCAGACTATTGGAAAGATAGATTCATTTAGAACATGGGATAGGTTTTGTGCCCATCCATCACCTTTAGACAGATATAGTTTTCACTGCCATAAATTCTTCACTATCTTGGGTTACTACGTGACTACCAGAGAATGTCTTACTTCGTTCTTAAGGGCTCTATATAGCCTTCTAAGGGAAGGCATTTTCCGGTGGATAATCCTCCATATTCATCATTAAACGTGACTTTCTCAGTAAGAATCTCGCTATCTGCTGGGATCTAGTCCATGAAAGACCTCTCACTGGCTGTCTTGCCCACAGGATTTCTTAACCTAGTTTGCAGGAACTTGATGTTAAGTAAACTCCAAAGAGAACTTGAAAATAGCCTTAGCAACTCAATTCAACTCTATGGTTAGCAACTGCCATCTAAAGAACTTTTAGAACTCTATTGGTCTAACTTGCCTTTAAGCTGAGCTTCTTCTGCAACTGGCTGATCGGATGGAAATAAAGGGGGAAGGAGATCAGGGTTGTAACCTTTCTGAAAGTCTTCTACCCTAGTCAGTCCTGTACCTATATTCAACCATTTCTTTGTGCATGAGGTCATAGAATAGAGTGACCATGGCCCTTTGGTATGTGGCCCCAGCATTCTTTAATCCGAAAGGCATCACCTTATAGCAAAAGGTTCCCCAAAGGGTGATGAAGCATGTTTTTCTTCTTGTCATCCCAGAATAACTTGATCTGATTATATCCTGAGAATCCGTCCATGATAGAGAACATGTGGTGTCCTGCAGTATTGTCAACTAGCACATCAATATGAGGCAATGGGAAATTATCCTTTGGGCTAGCTCTGTTTAAGTCTCGATAATCCACACACATCCTGACTTTCCCATCCTTCTTGGGGACTGGTACTCTATTAGCTACCCATTCTGGGTAATCGACAACTTCCAAAACTCTCTGCCACCTAACTGTCGTTAGAGGGTATCTGAGACCTTACTCCTTTCACTCGAGTTCTTTACAGACCAACTCAGAGAGGGGCCCCTTAGGGAGCGGGGCTTATCTTAATATCGATCGATCTTTCATAGTTCCCTTAGTCTATTCTTTATATATGCTAATCCAGTCTCTTATGGATCACCTGCTATATCGGAAATTTAGAGGGATGCCTTTGAAATTGTCACTTAATAAAGAAAAGACTTTCGACAGGATATCTTCATTCAGCTTTAAGTGAAAGAAAACACTTTTATCTTTACTTTTACTTACACAATTTTCTTGAATTGACACCTATGTCAGCCGGATATGCATGCTTAGGGAAAAGGCATAGGCAAAAAAGAAAGACTTCACGCTTGAACTACGTGACAGACTAGCGGGATAAAAGTCACATCTATATGGGAATAACCCCTGTTCGTAAACCCTGTTTTCTTAGGCTGTATGAGTCTTCCTTAAACGAGTGAAACGCTCTAAAGATACGGGAGATAGCTATATCTTTTCTATCTTCTTAATAAGAAGCACAGAAGCAGGAAAGCTAGCCCCCGATTCCTTCTTACTTAACTTTAGGCAGTGTCCATACGTTCCGGCGTGGTGCAAGAGAAAGAAAGTCTTGTTTAACTGTATTCCCTTTCATGAGATCAGTAGTTGGTGGAATTCTTCAAAGTCTTTCCGCGGAGAGCACAAAAGCTGATTAATTAGGAAAGAGCTGCTAAGAGGGTTGACTCGCCCTTAGCCCTCGTCTAAAACCTAGCAAACAGACCGTTGTAAACCAGGTGAACTAGAGCGAACAGGAGAAGCAAGCAAATAGCGGCCTCTCATTCAATCCACCTCTAGCTGTTAAAGGAAGGTATTCCGATCTTTGATCCGCCGCTTCTCTTTACTTAAGCCCTCACCGATCCGATGATCGAGTGCTTTTTTCTCTTGGCTCGAGCTACCACACCAAACTCCGCGAGTGGCTATCGTTCCGGAACATCTTTCACTGGGTCAAGTGGACTCACTCCTTCATCTTCGGAAATGAACCCTACAAGGCTACCGGATTCCCACTTTCTTCTACCTTTCTTTAAGACTTTACTTGAAACTTCTTCTTCCTTCACATCGGGCAAAAAAATCTCTTCAGTGAAGTCCAATCCGAATACTACGTTCCTTAGCTTCCCTAAAAGCTGAAAAAGGGCTTCCGGTTTTGTAGGCTTCTCATTCTCCGATTCCGTCCGTCAACGCGAACTGCTGATCTTATCTTGTCCCATTTCTTTGCACCTGCCTTCAAACAAAGATCTGCAAATCTCGTAGATCAGTAAGGGCTGGGAACAAACCCTATCTTCAAATCAAATCACGTAGAGAGGAGTCCCAGGATCAGGCTAGTATGGCTTGCCTATGGAAATTCAATCTAAAACTAAAAGCATCAAGATCATGAAAACTTTCGTTTCTTGGGCATACTTTTGTATCAAAATGGGACTTGTCTTGTGAGTGAGGACACATCCAAGTCAATAGCTAGAGTTTTGCTGGGTGAACAATTCTTTTGTCCGGATTTCGACTCGGTACGCGTGGCTAAGCCAAAGATCAAGGGCGGGTGGGTAAATCAAACAATCGATCTTTCCCTCACTACCGCCTCCCACGGGTGCTGTCTCAGTCAAGAGATAGGAACGATCTTGCTTTACTAAAGTGAGAGGAAGTTTACCATTGGCAATGTCCATCCAGCAGGAATTGAACCTACAAAAACCGTTGGGTCGCTTTAACCATTCAGCCATGGATGCTTAGAGACTCAGCGAGTGAACTAGGTTTTGGTATTCCTTCTTGAACTTGTACAATCGATGCCATCCATTAAAAGAGTGAAAAAGCTATATTGACTGCTTCTGAATAATAAGGACTGGTAATTCCAAAATTTTCCAAATTGTTATAAATTTCGGCTAAGACCATGACATTATTTGGGTCATGCTCTACCATTCGCTCGACCAAATCATAGGTACTCCTTTGTGGGGGGAGTGGAATTCTCTGTTGCATAAATAAAGGATCCAAGAGCTTTGTGGAAATCTGTTCCTTTAGAGTTTCCGCTACGCTCTCGTCTACTCGCTCTTGAAAGTTTTCCTGATTGAGCCCCCGTAACCGAGCGACGCGCCAGGTGGCCAACAACCATACGACTATAGGAATGCCAACATGGATATTTTGTATCAAGTGCAGAAGGTAGTTAAGGATTTGATCTGCCATTTTTTGATAAAAGAGATAGGTATGAGAAATTCAAATGATAAGACACATTCTAGTTTTTGGCTTGCAATAAAGCTAGGGTCCTGATCGAGAAAATTCCTATCTATCCACCTCTCCAAACACAATATCTTGAGTACCTATGATGGTGACCACATCTGCTGGCATGTGATGTTTGGACATAGAATCGAGTCCTTGTGAATGGGCAGAGCCAGGTGCTCTTATTTTACGACGGTAGGGACGATTGCTTCCATTACTGACCAGAAAGACACCAAATTCTCCTTTAGGTGCTTCAACTGCGGTATAGGTAGAAGAAGCTGGTACGGAAAAACCTTCTGTATAAAGTTCGAAATGGTGAATTGAGGTAGAGTAGACCGATGATCCTATAGGCATTTGGCCAGTTATTGAAACAAAAAAGCTTGCATCTGCTCTCCCTATTATATAACATAAGCGGTCCCATCTCTCTCCAAACCTAACGTGGTAGTTTCCCATCATAGGGCTTTCCATCTATAGATTAAGCCATTACCACGGTCGTTCAGAACTCAGTTGACTGATAGATAAGGCGGAGCGTCCTTGGCTCAGCATTATAGCACATAGGGCTTCGACGCTACTACAGCGCTTCGCTAACTCGAAGTGCCTCGCTATGAGAATGACGCTTCGCTAATGCTCGGCTAAGTCTTGAACCTTCGTGCTGACCGTTCGTTTTCTCAGTAGCAAAAGCGCTTCTCTTTGCCCTTTAAGTAGAAGGACAAGAAAGAGATTTTTGGTTTTATTGCTCCACATCTGCGCTCGTCAAGCCAACCTTGCTTTTGGGGAGGTGAAACAGCGGTGGAAGCGGGCATTTCGAAATGAAAGCATCGAAGAGATATACACGGTCACGGTTATCCCGGACTGTGTTCCGGAAAAAGTGGCCTACTTGAAAGAAAGGGGCGGGCAGTCTGGTGTTTCAACCCCACTATACTATTAATAGTTGTGGGGCACTGTGTACTTACAGCCTCTACGATAAGCAAGTGAATGGGGCCGGTGCGTGGCGATTCATCAAGCCATTTCTTGCCTCAACCCCCTAAATAGGAGGAGGGGTACTTTACCAATAGGGGCTAATTGCTTCGCACCTGACTGTGATAGCCCTCTCGATACCTTATTGGAGCTTTGTAACTAGTGGCCGGTTTCCCGTCGCGTCAGCGTTTTCCCAGTTCCCCCGGAGCCCCAACGAGGAAGGTGTTAGTGCTTTTTCATTGGGTCAATAATGCTAATCCCTCTTTTTGTTTTGTGCTACTCCTAGGGCGGGAAAAAGAGAAGAAAACGCGAAGCGTTCTCTTGGTTTCCCAACCTGTTGCTTCTAAAGGCTGCCCTCTCTCGGCTAGATGTTGGTCCAGCCTACTACGAGGATCCCGTATCCAGCAACCCAACCTAAAAAAAGGAAATAAAAAGCCTTGTATAGGTTGAAGCTATGAAGCTTACCTTATTTTCATTTTTAGAGAAAGGGGAAAGTTTCAGCTGGTGCGCAGGAGCGCACTTCCGCTTTCCCTTTACTAGTTGGGGGTCCCGTGGTTCCTATGTCGCCGCGTTTCCCGGTCTTTTGATTTGAGTGCTTCGACCCGAAGCGATAGCTAGTTCAGTGGATAAGATGGCTGCGCTCCAGCTCACTCAAGAATGGGACGGCAGTGGTCCGCCGGCAAGCTCGTTCTGATCTTGGACGCAGTACATTGGAATCCTGAAGCACCACCACGAACGCTACCGCGCGTTCGCCTGCGGCGCGGTAAGGCACCACCCTGTTGTGCCAGCAGCCAACTCCGGCGTGTCAGCTTAGTTATCCTCATCAAGCCACTTACTGGATGTCTAGCTTCCCAACTGGTAGACGGTTCCTTTTCCCCCAGATCAATGAAGAAGGGAGAAGTCAATTGATTCTTCCGAAGTTTTTTTTTCGAAGCGCTACGCCGGGGCGGGGGGACGGGAAAAGAAAAGGCTCCGAAGAAAGAAATGTGGGTTCCCAATGCTTTTCCACGCCCAACGAGATGCGCCAACCTCGGGATGCTTTACTCCTAACCCCACCCCACAAGGTTCCGAGACGGAGCTTAACCTGAGTCTCGGTTAAGAACGGCGATGATCTATGTTTCACACGGCACACGATTCCATGGATAGTTTCATTCGACATCGTGATGGAGGACATAGCTTACGATCATCGGCTTTGATCATGCCACTAGGCATTTTATTAGGACATTGCACAATGATCCGAAGACTTTGTCGCATCTCTTCGATACGGATACAGTAACGATCATAGCGATCCCCTCTGGTACCTACTGGTACGTCAGGATCCAATTGGTCATAAACATCGTAAGGTGCTGCTTTTCGCAAATCCCAGCATACCCCTGGTTGGGATGGGTAGGCCCACCACTTCACTTTCACTTAGGCCCGAAAAAAGAAAGTGGGGGGACCCTGTCGGGTTCCTCCGTCCCCCCCCAAAAAAAAGAACTGTACGTGAGAGTTTCCCTTCATACGGCTCGAATCATTCTCAGATGCCCGGAGAGGCATCCTTTCTTGTTGGGTTGGTTCACGCACGCGCAGCACCAGCCGCAACAGCAGGAAACTATGACCAATAGAGTCAGACACTTAGCTACATCCACACGCAAAAGGAATGTGGTTCTGGTTGAGGCTTGATTTCCCTTATTAGAAAAAGGGGGCGCGGGACGTTCGCGGAGTCCGTGCCTTCCGTACCACCACAAGACTGGTCGTTCTTGGGCGAATCCCGCCCCTAAAATAAGGGATAAGGGAAAGGTGGCCGGGTTCTCTTTCTACACCCCTTTTGATATGATGGGCCCGGCCACCTATTTCATTCGACGCTCGGAGGCAGGGGCCCGCCCGATTCGACCAACTTTTTGATAACAAGAAGGCGAGCGGATCTGCTTTGATCCAGGAAAAAGCCCAGTCAGCCACCAACTCGGTGCAGGTCACGTGACCTACAGCTCGGCCTTCGGTTTTTGAGGCTTCCTCTACCCACATCTCTATGTGCCTGCAGCACTTCCATATGGAAAAAGAGAGGCTTACCATGTTCCATCAATAGCACCTAACCTATGCCGATTTTGGCGGACCGTGCTCCACCCCGGTGAACTCATGCGGTTCCGACGTGCCCAGAGGCCAGAGGCGAAATCCGTTCACGGTCCGTAGGACCAACACCATTCGAAGGTGGGTGGTCCGCCCCGCCTAGAACAGTCATGTTTGACTGGGCTTACACACATTCGCTCGCTTACGCTGTCCCCCCTCAGCTCACCCTAGCCCAGGGCCTTGATTTTGCTCTTCTAACGTAAGCTCCAAGGCTTCACACCAAGTCTTCACTGACATAATATGCATGCTTAAGTAGGGTCAGGCAGAACCGTTGTTGCCTGATGGGAACTTCCCCCATATTGCTATCAATGTCTTCATGTCGCACGACCTCTTAACATTACACCACTGAATCCCCAATCCTTTGCTTGCTGTGCAGTGACAGTACCAATATCTACTAATCGTTGTTTCCAGATACGATTGCCGGTTGACATCTCTTCTAATTCGTCGATACGAGAAGCAAATTGTTGTGTGGAGGAATCAATATCTCGACATAAGCCAAGAGGCAGATCTTGTGCCACTCCACCTGGGCGTATGAAACTGGCATGCATCCTGGCTCCCGAGACTCTTTCATAGAATTCCAACAATTTCTCCCGCTCCTCAAAAGCCCACAGGAACGGAGTTGATGCTCCCACATCCATAGCATGAGTAGTTAAAGCAAGTGAATGATTTGAAATTCGAGTTATTTCACAGAATAACACTCGTATATATTGAGCTCGTAATGGTACCTCGCAATTCAAAAGTCTCTCTACGGCTGAAGAATAAGCGTGTTCTTGGGCCATCGTAGAAACATAGATAGGGTCAACGACGGAACGAAGAACGAAACTTTACGACAGCTTTTTCGTACACGTTCACTTGCATCACATACACAAGTGCTCTCTGAACCGTGCAATAAGGTCACCCATAACACGGCTCTCCCACTTGAGTTACCTTAGCCCCGGGCCATGCTATTCAATGATATTGAAAAAATGACAGCGTAACGTAACAACTAGTATTGAAAGCTGGTCGCCTTTTGAGGGAGTTTCAATAGGATCGATGTAATTGAGCTCGACTAAAAGGAGAGGAGCCCTACTTCCCTCTTTGCGACCTCATCACTTCAATTCAAGCGCAAACCCATTGATTTCTTAGTCACCGGGCCCCGCTTTGGTACTTTGCTTATAGCTTTTTTAGGTTATGCAATAGAAGGGGCTTAGCTCTGGATCCCCCCTGCTTTCAGAAATGAATGGCTCAGAAGGGGGCTGGGTTCTATTTGCGGGCCGGGCGGGGGGTGAAGGCCGTAAGAGAATCTTTCCCTCCCGGTAAGGAAGAGAGGAAAAAGACGCTGTCATCTATCTCGACCAGTTTTCCGAGGCGTTGGAAATCCAGACCGGATCAGAGAATCACTGGCGCTTTCGGCGCCCTTCGTTTCGCCAACAAATCCGTCATCCTTGACGATTTCCCATTCCTTCCCTGCCGAGCCGCCTCTCTTCGCCATTCGCTCCCTCTGCCTTCTCTTTATATAACATACCCAGGCGTCCTCCTTTCTAATCACTAAGAAAAAATCAATACCAATCAAAGCCCTATCATTGTAAAGGTAAAGCTTCGTCTGTTCTTTTTCTAGGGCAGTTTACTCGACTCATTCCCCAGTCTCACGCACTGCTCAAGTAAGTGTAAGTGTGCGACTCCGTATGAGGACCTCCTTCCCTTCTGCTCTGCCCACTCTCCGTTCACACGGTTCTCAAAGCGGAGGAGGAAGGGTGGGCAGCAGGTACCACGAGTCCTCTGTCCCACACATCTATCCAGAAGCAAGTGTAGTTCACCGGTTCCACCGAATGCTCCTATCTCTCGGCAAAGATCGTGTGAGTGTGCAGTTATGCTTCGGATGTTTCGCCATAGAATAGATCGACCCAGTTCCCATTCTTTGTAGGTGCATTCGCTTTATATCTCCGACACACAAGGAAGGACGCGGGGGGAAGGAAGCGAAGCAGCCCTAGCCTCTGTCCGGACGATCATTCCGCTGGCATCTTGCATTCACGCCTCCGTTTGACTGCCGCTCGGGGATGTAGTTGTAGATACGTTAGTCTTAGTGGATCGTTGGCTCCACCTGTTATCTCCTTCTACGACATGCTGTTGTCGTCGCCATATTCCATATGTCACTTAGTCATCTCTGCCTCGCTGCGGGTCAGCACCTCCGAAAGAAACGGAGGACTTCATTCAGTGACTCCGCGATCGCCCTCTGAACGATCAGAATAAGGTAAAGCTTGAAGATAAGTTTTGTACTCTATTAATTTCTCAGTCCCTCTAGTCGGGTGGGCGTCGGCCGGTCTTTCGACCGAATCCCCCTAAAAACCGTACGTGCGGGTCTCCCCGCATGCGGCTCACGCCATTCGAGGTGGCCTGGCCCAGCCCAGCATTCATTCGCAAATCCTGTAGTGAAATTGAGACTGCTCGACCTCGGAAGCTAATTCGCGTATAGGCAGCGCTATCCGTCGTACCGTTGACTCTATCTATTCATTGAATTGACTTTCTTACAGTTCTCTTTGAGGCTCGCTCCCTTCTTTTTCCAAGAATTCATGCGCTTCCCTTTAATTCATAGGGCCTTCTATAATAGGGGAAAAGCCTTCCATTTCCGTCAAATGACCCGGCCTACCCTGGCTCTTCCACCGTCTGGGCTCCCTTTCCTCCCTATGCTCCCCCGGCGCAGGCCTACCACGCTTCGCGCCTGCGGCGTTTGCGTCAGACGGTCTTTGCCAGTAGTGCCATCCTCCCCGCTGGCTGTATGGGCTGCCCCTCGCTGCTGCGTTCTGTTAGGCTATAGATTCAAGGAAAAATGGAGTTGAATGAGACAGCAGGCGGGTTACACGTTCTACTGTGCCGAGATGTGAGGTACAGGCGGTGATGATCACCCCGGGGTATGCGCTAGCACCCTTGACAGGCACTCCAGGACCCGCCAACGCTCATGAAAACCCGGGTCGGTCTTCTATTCATCTGACCGGAGGTGTGGATAACGAGGCCACCTTCACAACCTTCTCCCTTCTGTCCCTATTAGTATAGGGCGGTTTGCTTGAGTTGCTCAACCGCCCCTTAGCCCGGTGCTCATGACGCGCTACGGAACCCCCACCTTGCCGGGGGACCAAGCAGGGCATAGCTCGCGGCATAGGAGCCGACTCGGCGTCAGCGGCTTCGTGCCGCACTGGAGTAATCCAATATGTGGTTCCGCACGTTCCACCACTTCTCCGTTCATTTCCAATACTGATCGTGAAACACCATGAGCAGCAGGATGTTGAGGTCCGAAATTCGAAGTGAAATTTTGGATTTGCCTGTTCCTAGTTGTCATGAGAAAAAAAGGCAGAAAGAAGAAAGAGATTATTCCCTAAGAGCTTGTACAGTACTACCAACCAGTACCAGAAATGCATCTCCTTCGCCCGCGTGCGATAGCTCTACCTGGCGTGCCGCCTTGCATGCAAGCGAAGCCCTGCAATAATAAATAGCTCACTGAGCAATGATTGATGTTACCTCAGAAAGCTGAAGGAAGGCAGTGCCCTCGATTGTGATTGTTCCAGAGAGAAGGATCATGGCGCCCCAGAACCGTGACATCCAGCAGTACCTTGCGTTCGAGAGACTGATATGTCAGCCGTTATTCCCATTCCCAGTGAAAGAAAGCGGCAGACAGACTCATTTTTTGGCCGGTATTCTCTAATGAGTGGCTTTAGGAGATTGGGCTTCTCCTTTAGACTCTTTACCCATCCGCGGAGGCTTTCCGCATCTGTCTCCGCGGCACTGGAGTATACTTCAGTCATTTCCGGAAATAGCACGGACAGCCGTCCTTTTCCCCTTTCACTCTCTTCGCGCAATTGCTCACGAATCCAAGTTTGAAGCTCCCTTCGAAGTGCCGTGCGCTCTTCTTGATCGGGAGCGGGGTGGTTCCGCCGGTTCTGGCGCCTTCGGCTGCGGCAGGGCCTCAAGAGACGCGCTCAAAGACTATTGAAACGAATTCAAAAATGGCATTACTGCGTTCCACAATTCTTCCACGACCCCCCACGAATCACGAGATTCAATCATTTAGAAAGGAACTTCGCGTCACCCCACTCTATCTAGCCCAAGGTGATGAAAGAATGAATCTCCAGGCGAGAAAACGATTGGCTTTCAAAAAAAAAAGCAAGATAAATGATTCTGAGTCAGAATGCTATTAAAAAAATGTGACAAGAAGATCGATCCCGTATGGAGCCACCGTAACAGTATGTCAAGCAACCTACCTTCCCGGAAAGTTTTGCATACAAGCACTAAAGTCTCTTAATTACATTACTCCATTTCTACTGCCCAACAGACTTTCCTGTGCAACACCATAGCCGTCTCGAAGGCACCAAAATCTTTATATTCAAGTCCGGAGGGCTCGTTGGTGTGAGCAACTCTCCAGATCTATTTTCAACTGCCATATCAAAACGGTGCGCTTTCTATGCTTATATACATAAGATTTTTGAATCCGAAGATTGGTTGGTGAAGGGAACAAAGACTCCCGCCAGGATAAGTCGAGTGAACGGCACTCCAGTCAGGAAGGTTTTCACCCGGGAAGAGCGGAGCGAAGGGAATTTGTGTCTTTTTTTGACACGCCCAAAGCCGAGTGAGACTGGATGGATCCGGTCGAGCGAGGACTGTACTGTTGCCACTTGAGGAGGAGTGTCTCCGGGACATGGCTACCCTTCTATGATGACCGGGCTAAGCCTGAGGAAGCGCACCATAGCCCAGAAGCTTTTAACCAGATCAAGGGGATGATTGAATTAACAGAATTGGGAGTGCTCTATCTGGCATATCGGTATGAAGTTTCTGTGATCACTTTACAACATTTTTTTTTTTTCTGGAGCTAAATGCAGAAAGAAAAGGCAATGGCAATGTAATTGGATCAATAGAATAGGAAGTTTTCGTTTCTCCTGGCTTTCTAAGAAATAGAGAAAACTGGCTAATTAAATAGAGATAAATAAATTGTGGATTGCAATGCAAAAGTTTCAAACAGATAGAGGTCTTTTCTGGCTTTCCGAATCGTCTCAAAAAGGTTCCTCCTGCTGTCGAATCGTATTTGATATATTGAAAAATATCCACGGGATCTCATTCAGGACTTTCTCGCTTGCCCTGTCGATCGTTTTTTTGACATCTTTATACGCTAAAGCCTTTAAAATCAAAGTAAAGGTAAACCGATTATTGCTAAAACGCGCCAAGGTAAACAAACGCTAAAATCAGATCAAGACGAGGAACGTTCGCCTGAGCAAATGATTCTCGCTCGCCCCTTCTTGGAACTGAGAACAGAACTGGACTGAAAAGCTTCCTTATTTGAACTATTTGAAAAAGCCTTCAGGATATATCCACTTTATCAAAAAAAGTGTTCCTATACTATTAAGAAAGGTAGGTCGTCCCTTACTCCATTTCTTTCTAAAGTTATAAATGTCGGGGCGGGAAGGAGCAGCAAGACTGATTAGGCGTTCGTGCCCCTCACCCGAGGGTCACTTCACTCTCTTTCAAGACGGTTAAACATTAAAAAGGTAGGAATACATAATCTCTCCCATCGGAGATGTTTCGGAGAGAAATTTAATTTAGGTAAGAAGTAAGTAATCTCTTCTAGTTACCTATGATTGTCGGCGTTTGCCGGGGATTTAGACTCTATGAGCTATGCCCTTAGGTAAGCATTCAAATAGCAAGTAATCCCGACTTTCGAATTGCTAAACAACATCGGATGAGGCCTCCTTGAATAAGATAATGGAAGCAAGAACTTCATCCTACTTTTTGTTCTCAAAGGTGGGCGCTTAGGGCGTGAATCTACATCAATTTAGACCGGCCACTGACCTATCGGA
Organism: Erythroxylum orinocense; assembly: GCA_025531955.1. Classification (NCBI taxonomy): domain Eukaryota; kingdom Viridiplantae; phylum Streptophyta; class Magnoliopsida; order Malpighiales; family Erythroxylaceae; genus Erythroxylum; species Erythroxylum orinocense. The sequence continues at coordinate 81,782 of JANZLX010000203.1, forward strand.
CGCTTTTCAGACAGAAGTCGTCATTTTTATGTTTAGAGGTCGTTCTGCAAGGTACCGAAGTCATTCGATCGGGGAGAAAGCACACACGATCTATATATAGATGAATAAGACCAGTGGAGTCGGATGGTGCTAGTGTTCTCACTTACGGAAAAAGGGGCTCCCGCATCAGAAAGAAGAGCGGCACCTCAACCAGCCGCAGACGCATTAGCAGTTCGCGTGGAATCAGATTCAACCAAGGTCAAGGAAGACTGAGGTGACCAAATCGAGGACGATGAGCTATTCAATTATTTCGAGGAATTTGACACAGGTGAAGAAAGGACGGGTTTTCATCCCAAAGAATCAGAGCTAAAGGTGAATGAGCCTACGAACGACCTCCGCTTATCCAATTCATTCCCAATTTCGGCAGCAGACTCGAACCGATCGTTTGGAGTGAAGGCCAATATGGGCAAAAGGCTTGAAGTTGTCAACCGCATACCGAGGCTAAGATTTTTCGCGAATTCAAAGCCGGGAACAAGGGAGATAGATTGTTATAAAGGAATTTTTGGATGGATTGACTACCAATGATACAGGTAAAGTAAAGGATTGCTTGACTTTATAAAAGAAAGGGATTCGCGCACTGACTCAAGCAAGGGATTTGCTCCATAGGCCGAAAATCAAGCATTTTTGAGATACTTGTTACAGGAACGAAGTCCTATACTGTCAAGTAGAGTAACGACCAAGAACGCGAAAGAGCTTTATAACAAATTAGAGTAAGGGCACGCTAAGACTTTCCTTTTCTTGCTTTCGATAGAATCCTGAAAGGAAGGAAGAGAGGTTGTTTTTTTCTTTTCCAAAGAGGGGGGCTAGGAATAGAGAAGTTCATCGTTCAGATAGATACGAGATCATATCATGAAATATTGTCAATGCCGAGCATCCAATGTCTTTCGCTTACAGTCCAGCGGAGAACCCAGCGGATAAGGCATATGGCGTGACACACAATGGATCAGTAGTTAGACTATGAACATTTTCAACTTAATCACGGAAAAGGGAAAGCGTCGATATGCAAGAGTTGAGCTCATTGAGTGCCCTTACTTGACTTGAAGAAAGATGCGAATCCCATCTTGATGGGTTCTGTAAAGAACGGTCATGAGATCTTCTTTTTCACATGTGGGTCAGAAAGCCCAGCTTTCATTATAGTTGCAACTGGTACCAAACATTTTCTTTCTGGAAAGTAGTTCTACGAGTGCTTTTTCTACGGACGGAAACCCACCTGGTGAGAGCTTTTGGGCATATGTTCCTATTTCTTTGGAATCGAAACCTGCAAGGGTCGGGTAATAAGGGAAGATAAGGTCCTCGTTCGGATAGATTTGAATACCTATGAATACTGAAATTCGATCTTGCCTGAACCCAGCTCCACGGATGAGCCTAAAAACATGATTTAATGGACATGTCAGGCCGCTTCGCTTTTATTGCTTGAGAATGGAAAAAAGTAACCAGGGAAAGTAGCTTCCTGAAGGCTGTTTTCTTTAGGAAGTTTCCTTGAGAAAGGTGCCAAGAGTGAGCCAAAAAGGGGATCATTCATCGATACAATTAGTGGTCCACCTCTAGGAACATAACATGTGATTAATTGTAAAAAGATTTTTGCACATCGTGATCGTGAGACCATATACATAAAGGAAGAGGCCGGTACCAACTCATTTAGAAGTCTAATTTTTCCCTTCCATGACATGATCAGTTATTTGATTTCAGTTAGCCTTAGCCGGCATTCAATTCCTTTCCAAGTCAGAGCATTTCGTACGCAGAGCTTGAATATCTGCCCGAGTAGGCAACTCTATCTCAATAGTTCTTTTTCGTAAAACTCAGTCAAAAAGCGTATAAGTTAAAGTTTGTCTGATTCTTTTCTAGGATAATCTTTCAACGACTGAGCAACCCAATTTTTAGACATGGCATTTCCGTTCATTTTGGTCATTTTTGTGTTTATTTTCAACAGTAGAGATCAACCTATGGGTTTTCCCTGATAGATATCAGTTGTCGCTACCCTATTGGAATCCTATTGGACTCCCTACTGCTATGAGAGGTCTCTCGTCCGCCCAGGGAATGTCAGTGACATCAGCAGTAGAACGACACAGGTATATTGACTCTAAAGGGTAACAATTATGGTATAGTCCTTTTTCCCATGCTTAACACATGCAAGTCGGACAAGAGAGGGATCAGAATGACTCGACTGAAAGGAGAGGAGCGATTTGAGCAGCACGTCCTAGCCTGGGAAAGAATCTCGTGTCCTTGTTTTCTTCCTTTATTTGAGGCAGAAAGAGGCAATGTATCGCAACTTCGGTGACTTTTCGGGCAAGCATGAGGAATTTTCCCATATGGTGGTCCGATACAAAACCTCGATCCTTTATTAATATTAATGAAGGATGAAACCTCCCTTATGTTATGTCATAACCCGCTGCAGGGAGACTTGCAAGCATCTCTTACTTTTTGGTTCCAGGGCAGGCGGGGGACAAAACACTCAAATAGGAGTTAACCAACAAGAAGTGTGCGCTACCCGTCTGCTGATGGATAAGCTAAAAGTG
>JANZLX010000205.1:13377-47123 GCA_025531955.1 Erythroxylum orinocense
TTAATTACAATTATATATTTAGTTTTAAGATCACATTAAATCATTAATTGTAATTAATCATACGTGATATGATAAAATCTACCAACAAGAATTTTGTTATATTTGTATGATTAATTAGGATGAAATATCATATTATATTTCTTAATCTACCCACAAGAATTAAGAAAAAGAACATAATTCAATAGTTTTGTTAAAGTTTTAGATGAATCTAATTGAGTAGAACTTTAGCCCATAAGCAAGTCTTATGTATCTAGATTCATCAGTTAAATGCATTATTTACATTGGAAAACCATGAATTATTATTGGTTTCGAATTATATATAACAAGCATATATTTTTTATTTCTTAATTTGCAGTTACTCAAACTGTGAATATTTCTGATATTAAGTGTGATATTCCTGAATTGAGAGGTGATAACTATAAGGTATGGAAGGAGAGAATTTTGCTTCATTTGGGCTGGATGGATATAGACTACGTCAGGAATCTATTGAAGGCCATTGATGAGTAATTCACTACATCTAATAAGGCCCTTGCCAGCATCTTGATTATTCAGTTGTTATCCTTGAGGCTTGCTAGAATAAAGGGCATACGTGATCACATTATGCATATGAGGGACATAGCGGCTCAGCTAAAAGCTTTGGAGGTTACTATATCGAAATCTTTTCTGGTACATTATATTCTGTGCATTATACCTTAACAATATGGTCATTTCAAAATCTCTTATAACACACATAAGGACAAGTGGTCGATCAATAAACTGTTGACCATGTGTGTGCAAGAAGAGGAGAGGTTGTTGATGGAAGAGGGTGAAAGGGTGAATTTTACCGTTTCGAGAAAGAAGAGATAGGATGGTGTCAAAAACAAGGGAAAAGGCAAAATGTCTCTTCAGTCTGATATAAAAAAACCGTCTAAGTGTTTCTTTTGCAAGAAGAAGGGAATCATGAAGAAAGACTAAACTAAATTTAAGAACTGGCTTGAAAATAAAGGTACTCAAATTTCATTTGTTTGTTATGAATCTAATATGGTTAATTTTAATCATAACATATGGTGGATTGATTCTGGTTCTACAATCCATGTTTCAAATACCTTGCAGGGTATGCAAAACCTAAAGAAACTAGTGGGAAGTGAACAATTCATCTATTCAGGAAGCAAGACGAGTTCATATGTGGAAGCCATTAGCACTTACGGTTTGGTTTTGAGTAGTGACTTTATTTTGTGCTTGGAAAAGACCTTTTATGTTCCAAATTTCTCTAGAAATTTAATTTCTGTATCAAGACTTGTACCTTTTGGTTTTTCCTTTAAATTTTCATATTTTAGTTTAAGTTTATGTAATGGATCTAAAGTTATTGGTTATGGTACATTATCTAATGGTCTTTATTCCATTCGGTTACAAAATGATTATGCCTATAATTCGATGTATGTCACTTCTAAATTGAAACAATGTGATGTGAATGAAGAATACTTTATATATGGCACCATAGATTAGGATACATCTTCGTTGAGAGAATTAAGAGATTAATAAATGAAAGAGTACTTAGTGCTTTGGATTTTGTTGACTTTGAGACTTATGTGGATTGCATTAAGGGTAAACAAACTAACAAGTATATAAGGGGTGCCAAGAGGAGTACAAAGCTGATAGAAATCATATATACAGATATTTGTTATCCAAATATGGACGTAAATAATTCAAAATACTTTATTACCTTCATAGACGATTATTTGTAATATATGTATCTCTACTTACTTCGTTTTAAGGACGAAGCTTTGGATGTCTTTAAGATGTTTAAGGCTGAAGTGGAGAATCAATGTGAAGAACTGATTAAAATCATGAGGTCAGACAGATGTGGAGAGTATTATGGTAGATACACTGAAAGTGGACAAGCGCCTGGTCCTTCTGTGAAGTTTCTTCAGGAACATGAGATTGTTGCCCAGTACACCATGCTTAGTTCTTCGGATTAAAATGGTGTGGCAGAAAGAAGAAACCGAACCTTATTGGACATGGTAAGAAGTATGAGGAGTAACACAAAACTTTCTCAATTCCTGTGGACTGAAGCTCTAAAGACAGTTGTGTATATATTAAACTGAGTTCCAACCAAGGCTATCTCAAAGACACCTTTTGAGTCATTTAAGGGTTGGAAACCAAGTTTGAGGCATATACACATTTGGGGATGCCCGTCTGAAGTGAAAATTTATAACCCACAGGAGAAGAAGCTAGACCCAAGAACCATTAATCGGTATTTCATCTATCTCACAGCACTAGAATTATGGAATCAAGAAATTCAAAATTTCTTGAGAATGACTTGATCATTGGGAGTAGTCATTTTCAAGACATAGTTTTTGAAAAGGGCCATTATGAAACTCAACCCTCTGGTTCAAATGATAGATTGAATGTTATACACACCCCTTAAGTTGAAATGGGTGTTGGACAATCAGTTACTGAAGTTCCACAAGCTGTTAATACCAATCCAGTAGATCAAGTTGTAAATGAGGAATAACCAGAAATTGTTGAGCAATAGGTTCTTCGTGAGGATGATGATACAACATTGAGGAGATCTACTAGGGTTAAAAGGTCAGCAATACCTAGTGATTATATAGTGTATTTACAAGAGTCAGATTACAACATTGGAGCCGAAAATGATCCTGAAATGTTTTCACAGGCCATGAGTTCTAAGGAATTAGACTTGTGGTACAATGTTATGAAGGATGAGATGGATTCTATGGCATCTAATCAAGTTTGAGATCTCGTTGAGTTGCCAAATGGTTTGAAAATCATTGGATGTAAATAAGCATTTAAGACAAAGAAAGACTCACGACGCAACATTGAGAGACATAAAGCAAGTCTTGTTGCTAAAGGATTCACTCAGAGGGAAGGAATCAACTACATGGAGAATTTTTCTCCTGTATCTAAGAAAGATTGTCTTCATGTAATCATCGCATTAGTAGCTTATTTTGATTTTGAGCTACATCATATAGATGTGAAAAGGACGTTTCTCAATGGTGAACTAGAGGAAGAGGTTTACATTAAACAACCTGCAGGATTCTCCTCTAGTGATGGTGAGCATTTAGTCTACAAGCTTAATAAATCCATATATGGATTAAAACAAGCCTCCCAGCAGTGGTATTTAAAATTTCATGAGGTTATTATTTCATTCGGTTTTGAAGAGAATATAATGGACCAATATTTATACTAGAAGGTCAGTGGGAGTAAAGACTTGTTTTTTTGTGTTATACGTGGATGACATTTTACTTGCGACTAATGATAATGGTTTGTTATATGAGGAGAAACAATTTCTCTCAAAGAATTTTGATATGAAAGAAATGGGTGAGGCATCTTATGTCATTGGTATCAAGATCCATAGAGAAAGATCTCGAGACATTTTGGGTTTATCTTAAGAGACCTATATCAACAAAGTTTTAGAGAGATTTCGGATGAAAGATTGTGCAATAAGTGTAGCACCCATAATAAAAGGTGATAGATTCAGTTTGAATCAATGCCTGAAGAATGATTTTGAACAGGAACACATGAAGAAGATTTCATATGCTTCAGTTGTTGGAAGCCTTATGTATGCTCAGGTCCGCACCCAACCTGACATCGCATATGCTGTTGGAATGTTAGGTAGATATCAGAGTAATCCAGGTGTTGACCACTAGAAAGCTGCAAAGAAAATTATGAGATATCTTCAGGGCATAAAAGACTGCATGCTTATATACAGGCGAACTAAGAACCTGGAAGCAGTTGGATACTTCGATTTAAACTTTGCTGGCTGCATTGATTTAAGAAAATCAACATCTGGTTTTATTTTCATGCTAACTGGTGGAGCTATATCTTGGAGAAGTGCCAAGCAGACCCTAATTGCTACTTCTACTATGGAGGCTAAGTTTGTATTATATTTTAAAGGCTACCTCGCATGGTATATGGTTGAAGAGTTTCATATCTGGGTTTAGAGTTATTGATTCAATTTCTAAGCCATTAAGGTTGTATTGTGACAACTCAACTTCGGTCTTTATGGCTAAAAATAACAAGAGTGAAAGTCAAAGTAAACATATTAACATTAAGTATTTAGCCAAAAGAGAACGTGTTAAGGAAAGGAAAGTTGTCATAGAGCACATTAGCATTGATTTGACGATTACGGATCCTTTAACTAAAGGCATGCCACCTAAGTAGTTTAAGAATCACGTAGTGCAAATGGGACTTAGTTCTATAATGTGATTTTTGTTGTACATTTGTAGCTTCAATGGAACTCTTATTTAATTTGATATTTTCTCATATGTTTTGTGCACACATATACTTGATTGGTTTTGAGAAATTTCATCGAATTTGGACGTAGAATAAACATATGGTTTATTCATTAAGTTTAAGGGCTAGTAATGAGAAATTTTATATATGTAATACATGAAAGATAATACTTAATATAAGAGGACCTATCGCCATGATTCATGTATTTGGTTTCTTGTTATGTTTGGTGTTGGGTTAAATGGATAAAGTCGGAGAATGTAAGATTTTTTTAAAATCTACCTACTCTTGCTACTGTGGAGATTGTGGTACATTTAATGCATTACCCTCTTCATCACGCACACGTTAACGCCTATGCTTCCGAGTTTCACCCTCTGTAATGGGTAGAGGTGATAAAGCAGTTTAAAAATCAATTTTGGATCCCTATTCTCACATAGCACTGAGCAGTACACCATCGATTGTGCTAAAGGGAAAGATTAGAAGAATCAAAACACAGAGACGTTGCTGGATCATTGGCTGAGCAATGGCTGGAGGTGTGTTTATCCGTTATGCCTCCATTGCTATATACATGAATAATATGAATGTGTCTCACGTAAATGTTGTTTGCATGAGATGCATGCACTGTTTATATCATGACCTTACAGATACTCCACTGATTTTATTAGTATAAGCTTTCAAAGGTGAAAAATCATCTTCTTATTATCTCATCATCATACAAGATAATAGTTTGAGGATCTATTTAGGGATTAAAGAAATTACTTACGCAAAGCATCCTAGTTGGATCAAATGTTGCTTTCCAACTGTTCTCAATAGTTCAGAGAGAACATTTAGTTTAGGCTTAGAATTCCTAAGACTAATTCAGGATCTCGGGTCATCATCTACCTCATGCTTGGGTTGGATTTTCTTTTTTGGTTGGCACAAAAATTTTGGCTTCTTGTTAAGTTCGTCTCTCCATCAAGGGGCATGAACTTCATCATCACTATCAGAATCGTCATTCATCCAACATTCACTGTATAAATCACATATAAATCGATTTACATCCCAAATGAAATCCATTAACACGACGGATATATACCTAATGTTAATTGGGGTTGACAGAATGAATTAGAGGAACATGACATATCATATGAGAGGGCTTGAAGTATTCATATTAGATTGATGTAACGTAAAATTGAAGTGTAATTTATTTATATTTCTTACAATGATGTAAGATTATTCCTGCCAACTCTAAGCTGACTAAAATCTGAGATTTATGTCTTTAAAAATAAATTCATTAAAAAACTCATAATCGAAACATTGGCTGGATTTTGAGTTGAATGTCGACCCAACCTGTGTTATTTTACTTTATAAATTATTATCTAAGAATTTTAATAATGAATTATTATACAATTTTTAAATACAAATCCCTATGGGCCTATAGCCTTTGATGGGTAAACTAAGTTCTAAACGAATGGAGATTGAAGCTGTAATAAAAGAAGAAGCTGGTGAGTCTGTAAAAGAGATGGCGACAGGGTGGTCAATGGACAAGCAAAACGTGGATGACATCATGTCCAAGGAAGCGGAGGAAGCAGCAGAATAAGTATTTAGGCATCCAGAAAATGCAAAGAAGAAGTAGCAGGTGATCATGTGCTAAGCTTTCTCAAATCATCACTTCCAAGAGAGCAATACAAGTGAAAGCTCCCACATAACTGTGAAGCAATGGTAAGAGAAGCAGCTTCACCAGTTGACTGGTCTTCAGTTTACAAGCTCTATAGAGGATTTTCCTGAATCAAAAGAGAGAGGCAAGTTCCGTTCCATTTTACTAGTTCTATGACCATAATGTTCAAGCATACATGCAGAGTTAAAACTGCTCTGCTGATTTTGAGAACTGATGTGTTTGATTTAAACGAGTCAGAAATTACAAGTTTAACAAAACAGTAAATTTTGACAGAAGTAAAAAGAATAGACCAAGGGCAGATACAGTTATATAACAATACAATGCTCACTGATACAAATCTACGGATCAAACTATGATTTCTTGACGTTTCTAAACCTTTCAAATCAACTAAGTTTTCTAGCATAAACTGTCCGGATTGTAATTCCAAACGTAAAATCATGCTCAACTATTAACTGAATATCGTGTACAATTATACACATCAAACAAGATGGTCCAAGTAAAGGAGTCTTGTTTGAGGAGTTTTTAGGACTCCCTAAATCTGGATCCTCCTCCTCCTCTTCTCTCTCAAAATCCTCTTAAGCTCATATTCTCGATGAAATTGGATGTCTAAACTCTAGGAATTAGACATCGCCAAGCATTTTTTTTATTTCAACAATTGTCTATTTTCCTTCTGGAACACTAGATGCACCTTTCTCTCTTGTCAGATGGGTGAATGCCGTAAAAAATAACTATTATGTTCATAGACCTATCACATTTTGGTCACTATATACTGACCAATGTTTTAGTCTGATGCATTCATCTAACAATTGGTGTTGCATGTTGAGGCTCACGACACATTCAATTGGATTGATCCTAGATTGAGTTTAAAAGATTCAGATGTACCTAAACAGAGGCCCGTATCTGATCTTTGACATCAATCACAGAATGCAAAGTTGAGCCCTCTGGAATGCCAAGTGGAGGATCCTGGCAGGAACAATTATCAACTGTAAATAGTTCCCACTCTTTAATTCCACATTTATCAAGTGCAGATGCCAATCTCATGTTCTCCTTTTCACTTGGGTATGCCCCATCTGGACTAACAAGAACTGCTCCGGTGTATGACTGTCCTGCCACCTGAGCAGCTCCTCTGTAATGAAACAGGCCCCACCTAAAATCATCTGACACATCCACAATTGCCCAGAACTCATTCGAAACAACTCCATTGTCCAAGACACTAAAGTAGAACGTTCCAGGAATTTTGGCCCTCTTGACACGATACTTCCGTCTTCTCCACACCATTTTACCATCTAGAGTTTTAACCTGGAAAACTGGCTCATACCAAAATGATCCTTTTGCCTTTCCACGGTAGAACAGCTGGTACTGGCATGGAAATTGATCATAGGCTGGATTCTGTCCAGCTACAACACGCCAACTCCAATCCAGCTGCCCCAGTAAACCAACAAAAAGATCTTCAGCAATTTCATGAGACAAGTCCTGACCTCGGAATTTAGCCAAGGGAGGCACAAAAGGTTTCTCAGGAATCTTAGCTTCCAATTCAAGACAATTGTTTTTCTGCAATACACATAGAGAAAATGCCTCTAGGTTTGGACTTTCATACGAAGCAATGCACCTATAATTACACACCTGATCAACCGGGCTGCAGTTATTCAAACATTGAAGAGCTTTCCTGCAATCAGGATCCAATAGGCAGTTTAATATTTGAGGTCCACAATTCTTAACCATGCAGTTCAGAGTCGAAAAACCCTTTGACCTCAGATTCTTCAGACTTCCCACCGGCCTTATGTATGCATTGATTATAACCAATAAACAGAACCTTATATCATCTGAATTATGCCGGTTCCATGCGTCTGACACAGTCTGCATCACTTTCACTGATTCTTTGCCTGTGGTAGACTGAAATACCCGTGTTATTTCCCCAAATAAGGTTCCACTAGCTTCCTTTTGAACATAAGATCCACCAAGTTTGTTTTCCAGATACGGAGAGGAGTCAAAGCAGATTACGTTGGGGACATTTTTACTTTTACTTTTGATCCACTCCACTGATTCATTGTTTGTAACAGCAACAACTAGTAATATATCTGCACGACCCAATTCTCTTATCAATTTCTGGTTTTGCTCATTAGTTTGATGCAAGTTGATGTCATTGACTACAAGCATTTCGTACCCTTCATCAACCCATTTCAACCTTTTTGCCTAGATTTAAAACAAAATGGAATTAGAAAAGAGGAAATTGAACGCTAGAACGCTCTTCAACAACAGCTATTCAATATTTATCATCTTAAACAAAAAAAAGGCATAGTTACATATCAGATGTCTTTTCCTTATCTTCCAAAAACAAAATAGATAACTAATACACTGTAACTTCATCTCCATAATAAAAATTTTGAGTCCATAAAAGTTTTGGCCTTTCATTTCATTTAGAACAAAGTAAACGACACTCGAAATCACTTATAGCTTCAACATAACTCATTTAGAACACAACCCACATCAAAACCCTACGTAAAGCATCCAACTTTGACATACTATAGTAACTTTTCACGCAATTCTTGTACTTTACTTGGCATAAATTCATTTCATCAGGTACAGCAACTTACAGTATGGAGCATGACCTCTTCCCAAGAAGCGTTTTTTAAAGGGCTGATGCTCTCTCCACCGACAACAGCTACAATTCTCACCGACGGTTCAGATTCCTCCACCGTCACCGCTTTGTCCGTCACCGTTACGGCGGCGATGCTAGTTCCTTTCCATTTAATTGTTCCGGCGACGAAAGGAGAACCAAGCCGGAGTTGGGATTGACTCCGGCGCCGGTGAAAGTGAGGAAATGAGGGTATGGAGTAAAAGAAGCGAGTGGCAGTCAATGGAGGAGAAGCAGTTTCTGAGTAGAGAACACGAGTTGCTTCCATAGACATGTTCATGTTGTGACCAAAAAGCTTCTCGATTATGCCTTACATGTGACTTGTTTATCATTATATAATTGTTTTTATTATTTAAAAAATACCAAACATGGTGAAGTTATTGAATTTTACAAAAAAAATTATCAAATCCAAACCAATTCTGAAAATGCATAAATCATTTTGCTTCATTTTTGAGATAACAAATTTTAAAACACCTATATTTTTTATTTTTTAAGGTCTAATGCACATTTTATTATTTGGTTTTGAGTTAATAAATTATATAAATAATGACTAATCCTTTTTTAAACTTATTCACATTTAAGTTTGATCTTATTTATATACATTTTGAAATATTAGTCATTAAATTAAAAATTTTAGAAAATTTGACACTAAATTAAAATTACCTTAAAAAGTAATATTTTAAAAATGAAATTAAAATAAGAAGTTTAAAAGATATTAGACTATCATAAAACTGGTTAAAAATTAAATAAAATTAAAGAATTTGGAATATGATTAAAAGAAATTATCTTTATTCATAAAAAATTTTGAAATTTTATTTTAAAATTTTATTTTACTTTATAAAATTTACTAATTTATAAATTTGATAGATTAATTAATAAACCGATCAGTTTTTAACAACAAACCAAAAAGTTAAAACGATTCAAGTTTTTTTTTCACCGTCAAACCAATCAAATTGGTTAGGCTTTCTAATCATCGTTAAAAAGTTAAATACTTTTAAATATGTAACTTCTTTAATTTCTAAAAATTATGTAAAAATTAATTAATCTTTTGTTGCTAATGCTAATTGTCTTTATCATATTTGGTTAATGGACAACCTTCAAAAAGCACTTACTAAAGTCCCATTGATGTAGTGGAGTGAGTCAAGCTGGACTCAGAATGCATGATTCCAACTTACTGAAATCCATTTTCAATCAATAATATTTGCCTCAGTATTAGTTAAAGAAGAAGTAAGTAAAGCATTATCTCTGCAGAAAAATTTGATTAAGTCAAGTGTAACACTAACTGATTGGTTGCTGAAAATTGGGAGGTTTGCAGAATTGTAATGAATAAACCATCCTGCAATTTCATTATTGAAGGATATGGAACAGTTTTAACATGTAGTTCCTGATACAGTTCACAAGGTATTCTCAAACCTTAACAAGTTCCATCCGTGTCTCTTCCTCCAGTGGATCTCTGCAAGTAATCTCAAAAATCTGTGGGGTAATTTTCCGGCTTATACCACAACGAGAAATCGATTCCTTTGCTTTTCAGTTTTTCAGTTGCAGGGCCAATTCTCTCCAGAAGCTGCATTTTCAAAGAAGAGCTATTTATCATCAATCTCAAACCATTGTTTCCAAACCTGAACTGGCCTGGTTGGTACTGGAAACTAGCAAACCATACCAACGGCTAGTTGGTTCACAGTCAAGACCTAGCCTATCTTTGAATCAACCTGGCCTTGCTCTAAATTTTCAATTGAATTCAGGTTCACCAGTTCAGCTTTGACTGTTCAAAGCCTGACCAAATAAATATTGTTACTTTTCGTTGCACGGTTAGTTACCACTAAGGAAGAGAGCACTGACTGGTATTACTTTTTTCATTTAGCTTATACTTGAAGCATACTGATTCTTGAATGAAGAAGGGTAAAGGGATTGATAAGAATGTTTTTGTTTGATATAACAGGCATTGAAGACTAACCTTAGCATGTATTACACCATTGGATACTAAAAGCGATCTATCAAACACGCAGAACTTTCCACCGTCCATGCAAGTTACTGCCCCACCAGCTTCTTCAACCATCTGCTTGTAGACAAAAACAATAATATAAAAAGAAAATCTGAGAAGGCAAATGTCAAAGTAACTTGATCATTACAAGGAAACCAAGTCCAAAATTGTAAAATAGCTCAAAAAAGCATCAGCCTGTTGTTTGGTTTGAAACAGGCGCTGTTGACGAAAACCAGGAAAGTTATGGATCAATTGTTTTCCATACAACATCTAACATTATCTTAGGCACGTGTTCACATCTTTCTTGTGTCCTCTTCATATCACTTAACATCAAACTGTTAGACCCCCTTTTATAGTTCCTTTATCTATGATTTGTCAAAAAATCGAAAGACAAATTCAGTCAGCCACTACTAATGAGTATAGCTAAGAATTTATTAGACTAGCTAAATAACTTGATATGATATCAAATAAACAAGCTAAATGGTCCCAATTCCATTCATTTTTAAACTTATTATTTATTTCCCTCATCCAACAGAATTTCCATTAGTATCTGCACACTAAGGAAAATGCATTTTGTGAGTAAAGAACTGTACCAGAACACCAGCAGCCATATCCCATGGTTTTAGGCGATATTCCCAGTAGGCTTCTACAATTCCTAGAGCCACATGACACATATCAACTGAAGCAGCACCAAGCCTTCTCACACCCTAGATATTGCAATTGGAGAAAGAGACAGAAGAGAGGAAATGACAATAAGGTCACATGTCACAATAGAAAATAATACCTGATGAACTAAAGTAAAGAGTTATTTCAAAAGACCAACAAAGAACAGTACCCTGCTGATGTCAGTGTATTCCTTGAACAATTCAATGTTAGTAGCCCAGGCATCATCATGATCATATCCAAAACCAGTCACAAGAAGGGATTTCTCAACCTAAAAAAGTATGATAAAGGTTAAGAAAAGCAATCTAAAATGAAGCAAAAGAAAAACAATGTTCTAGAAAAAGAAGCAAAAGAAAAACAATTTTCTAGAAAATGAAGCAGATTGACAGCTATTCCATCATTGCTTATACTGTGTGGGCATAACATATTAACTAGGCAATCTTCAATCAGAATAACCATTACTCACCCGATCAGTTTGACTAACGTGAATCTTCTGGCCATTACAAAATGCTCCCCCTCCTACAAGAACCAGATATAATTCAGGCAACATAAGCAAAATGAAGTGTTTCTTGCATATGTTTCTGTTTTATGTCTAAGTATAGTACTATACTACTATACAAGTTGATGCAATTTATTACCACTGGTTGCAGAAAACATCCGTGTATTCCATGCCATAGGGCCCCCAACAAATTCCACCTAAAAACAAGAGTTACTTTATCATCTTCTACTTGTACTACATCTTTGTTCATATGGAAGGAACCAAAAGAACTTTGCAAAAGAGAACTTTAAAGGGAGATATACAACTTTGGCTAATGTCTGTGTTTGTACTTAACTTGCTGCTCAGGGAATCAAGATTTCATGAAGGTACTTAATAATACAAAAGTAAAAAGCAAATATTCAATCCGGGAAACACATCATTACCCCAAACAATTACCAAGTTTGAAGAAGGTTCCGTGGCTACCAAATAAATTTAATTATTGAATTCAGCATGAAAAAGATCAGAATATTTGAATGCAATAAGTCGGACATGTGTCAAAAAACAATTTAGAGTTACATGAACTCTACCACGGTGGCAGCAACAGGTTTTCCTTGAAACAGAACTCCCACAGAAACTGCAAAGCTAGGATAACCGTGCGCAAAATTGGTTGTTCCATCTGCGGAAACATCAAATTTTAGTAATTTCAAGTAAACAATTGATAATCCATCTATTTCATAAAATCAACTCAATATGCAGATGCAAAGGAATAGATAAGAATGGAAGCCTCTTTCCCATAACCTCCTCCCCACCTCCAAAATACAACAAAACAAGAAGAAACAGTCAGAGCATTGCTTCATTAATTGATTCAGCTACATAAACCCAAAGAGGAAAAGAAGGGGGGAAAAAACATTTTGTCTCTCCATTTCCCTCTATAGATAGCCACAAAATTTGCAGCAAAGACATGCCTTAAAAGGACTTAATAAGGATAAACTTCTCAAGTGACAGATAACCTAAGTTCCAGAAATAACACATTTATGTATATAACCTAAGATAAAACTGGAGAGAGAAAAAACAAATGTAAAACAAGCCAAGAGCTGAGAGAAACGAACCTAGTGGATCAATGCACCAGAGATAATCAGATAATGTGTCTCCTATAATCCCTCCCTCCTCTCCAAGAATGAGGTGATCTCCAAAACTTTTTCTTACAACATCTAATATGGCAGCTTCGCTCATTTTGTCTGTGCTGCAAGTGAATTTATAAGAATGATACTTTTATGTGCTTAGTTGATCAAAAGATGTTCCAAAAGATCTATGAGTACGCTAAAAAGTTTTTAAATATAATCAAGGTATCTCACTGCTCATCCACACCGTTAAAAGGCACAATCATACACTGCCAGCTGCAGCAGATAATCAACTACCACCAAATTCTAAGGTAAAGCATCTCAACATTCTCGTGGGTATCAAAATAAAGCTTGTAAGAAGTAAGACAACTTATTAATAAATTTAATTTTGCAACATAAGAGCACACATTTTGTAGTCCTTACTCGGTTACCAAGTCAGTCAGTCCTTTATACGATATATTCCGAGGGTTATTAACTGCATCCATCACCACCTGAACAGATAAAGAATACACATTTTGGTTTTCACAGGAAGATAAATGGCACATTAAGAATCTGATATAATCATCAAAAGTAATCTGATAATTACAAAAGCTACAGAGAATGAGAGAACAGGAATTGAACCTCAGCCCCCGTCTTCGCAGCTTTCTCAACGACTTCAATAAGTTGCGAAGATGGTATTGGCCCCGTTGACAAGGCACCTACTCGCGGGTACTCCCTTTGACCGGGAATCCCCGACAAGACAGCTTTTGTAGTCAGGCTTGTTCTCAGTTTGGCATCAAACAACCCAATTCTTCGATTGCCTCGTACAGAATTCTCATGCAATCTCATCGGAACACATTGGTTTGAGCGACTAGAGGGTGGAAACGATTTGGGTGTACAAGAGAATCGAAGAGGAACACTTGCCATACTTCAAAATTCAGAAAGAAGCAAACTTTTTTTTCTTGTTTTCAGTTTGTGTTCTCAAAAGCTCTTCACTTGTAACACTGGCTTACGAGTGTCACCAAAATCTGGTTTTGTCCTGTCGTGGTGGCTGTTGGTAGCATCCCAAGTTGGACTAGAAATAGGAAAATCCCTTTGATTTTGATTAATTATTACGTTCTTGCTACTTGCTCGTTAAATTAATTCCATATTAATTTGTTATTCTATAGTTTCTTATGCAAATCAAGAAATTTCTATTATTTTGCTAATTGTATAATAAAAGTTCAAACTTTGATGGTTAAGGAACTAACAAAGAACATGTTTTTAAATCCATTGTCGATTCAGATTCATGCTAATACAATTTAGGGGACAAATTCTTTGTTTTGAAATCCCTGTTCCCCATGTGCCCAAAGCCCTTCAGCCATCAAATTTATTGCAATGAATGACTGAGAAAGCGTAGGTGGAATAGGAATTCGAGATCAGAAGATCTATTCCCACAATTTAGCTACTACGTGATTGCTAGAATTAAGAATGTTTTGCTTGCTGATGATGGTAATTTGGAGAGCCCTATTTAGGGCAGATTCTTGACATGGTGAGTACCAAATTGCTTATTGAGGAGAATTTCATTATTTTGTCACTTTCTTTTTCTCTATATTTCATTTTTCCTTTCGAGGTTTGCTTTATCAAAATATGGAACGAGGAAATTTTATAGCTATATTTGACATAAATATTGCATTTTGCTCCTACCATGCAAATAAGAGTTTGTACAGAGAAAAGGAAAGACCTACTTTACCAGTAATCCCAAAAGATGAATTAGGTATGGCTTCAAACGGCATACATAGTAAACATTCACTTGGTCCCCTCGGCATGCCTGATTACTTTAGACAGGCATGTGATTATCTACTCTAAAGATAAATAGTACATAACAATAGATCAAACGTTAGTACCAATCCATCCTTTTGTTAGTTCGATGGACGACGGAGTCCAGGTATCTGCAACAAAATCGTTTGTCATCAGATGGAGCTCTAAAAGCCATTTCTGAACATTTCTCATATAGTTTGGAAAAGGGTATACACCAACCTCAATTCCCTTGGGGCCAATACGATTGCGAGAGATAAAATTAACTATGAGTGTTGCAAACTCATCAGGAACATCTTCCTGCAGACATATGAATATTCTAGTGGTAATAATACCTACTGGAAAAAATTGAAAAAAAAAAGGAGGAAGTAAACGTTCCTCCTGTGGATATACTAGTAGTAATGGGTACCTGGATTGCATGCCCAGTATGTCTCACAACCACCATTTGAAATTTTCCTTGCATTTGTCCAATTGTAAGAGTTCTGTTGCACAGCAGTTGCAAAAGAAAATCCTTAGATCCACATGTGGGCTTGAATGACAAAAAGAACAAGTATACCAGTTTACCTGTCCAGTCTATCTGTTCCTGCTAACAGTAAGAGTTTTGGAACAGGAGATGACAAGAACTTTTCTGAAAGGCCTTCATACCTGCACATGTTCAAACTAATTCATTAACATTTTAGAAGTAGAATTGTGGACTTGTGCAAGAACATGAGCAGAAGAATCATGCTCCTCATGCCTTCATCTTGCGAAAATGTGCAAAGGTTTTCAACATGCAGTCAAGTTGCTAAGAAGATAACTAAATGGCACTAATACTAGCTCTTATAAACGGGAGGCTTAAATTTCACAGTTAATTAGGGATAAACGTTTATAAATGTCCTTGTTCTTGATGTTTTTCACACACGATAGAATTATTGCCAATAGAATTTTACCAGCCTCTCCAATATTGTTCTGTTTCCTCTAGCCTTGCTCGATGAACATAACTGCAAATCATTAGCATACCTGTTAGTTCTCACAAGACAAGAAGTAGGTACGCTACTTTAGTAACCTGTGATATTTTAAGAAGAGTTATCCATAAATTCCTTATCTGTACTTGTGGCAGAATTGCTCACCATTTCTTTGACTCGTCATACTTTAAAGTTGAAGGGACAGATAAACGAGCAGAGTCAATGTTCCTTAAAGAACCCCCCTTAACATTCCACTCTATCTGCACAGAGATTTTGATTTGCAATCCGTTACATAATCTCTAAGTGTATCCAGTAATCTATAGCTTCATTACTGAACAAGGTATACCAAACTCTTTTGGATCCTAGATGAAAATTCAATATTGAAAATAAAAAGTTCTTCATTGGTTTGGTATTGAAGGCGATCTGTGGGCTAAAAAGTTGAATCATTAGAACCGCAGTGAATTATGCTAGAGAAGCTCAATGAGCCACTGCCAATTTTCACTCTTTAATCTTCTACTTCCTCCGATCTATATTCTTCAAAACCCTTAAAGATGACAAAACCAGGATGTAAAACAATAAAATTCAATAAAAGGAATAGTAAGTACTGCTTTTTCTAAGCTCGAAAAATGATGCATCTTGCTTGATAAGATCTTTTGCATGTGAATCAATGAAGCCATGGCTGTTCCCTGAAGTTCATAGCATGATCGATTATCATCATATCATCATAAGTCATCAATTATCAAAAACAAAAACGGAAAGCTATGATAAAAAAAATCAAACCTCTACAACATCAACAACAACTAAGCCAGCTAAGCTAGGTAAAGCTTTTTTGGCAGCAACATGCACAGCAACCGATCCCCCCATACTGTAAGAAAGCAACGTGAGTCCAAAGGTCAAAGAATAATAAAGATAAAGAAAACTGCAACATAACAACTATGACAAAAGAAACTTAGGATCAAGAAGTTTCCACTTGTGAATGGAAAAGATAAAAAAAAAGAAAGATAAATCAAAGAGAACTTTATATAATCATTACTGGACTAACTAATAAATGGTTATAAATTGATAATTACCAACTTCCTTAATCAACTTGTATAAGACGGGTAGCTCTCACAAATGACAATTGAATTGATACAGCATCAGGCATACACATAAAGCTACTAAGCTCTTCTGAATTCTGATGAACACTTTCGAAATATGTCTCTACAGATGATAAACCTCCCTCCACAACAAACTTCGTCCAAACCAGTCCCCAAACCAGGAATAGGGGGGAGGAAAAAGGAAGAGAGACAACACAAGGCTCAATGAAATTTATATAAGTCATCATGAAGTAATATAAACTCAAGGTTCATATTCATAACCAAGAAGGGGAAATTTTATGGGGAGGTCAACAATGGAGTAATTTAACTATTTACCAAATTGTTTTTCTCTTTTTCAACTCCAGAATATGCAGTATGATCTTCCAACCAAATAAATTTAAAGAAAGATTAGAACCTGTGTCCAACAAGCACAATTGCAGGAGGAGAATCTCCATACATTGCCTTCAATACAGCCAAAACATCATTGCACATGGTCTGCAAGTGTAGAAGTTCTTCAATTTGGAAAACCGCAAGACTTCCATTGTATAGAAACATACACATGATGATAGGAAACCAACTTCCTTCAATTATATTGAATCATTATAAAATATTACCTCAATAGATAGATCAAGATCATTATCTGTGAATGTTTTTCCATGGCCTCTCATGTCCATAGCAACTACCCGAGCTTTCTCCTTGATTTTACTCGCTGATATTGCAAATGACAGCCTGCCAGAAAGAATATGATTTATTTGCACATAGCGGCAAATATCACACGTTTTATACTGCTTTAATCAAATAAGAAAAGTAATCTCAACGAATCAAACAAAAGATGCACTAAATAAAGAAAAAGTTCTTTATTTTCTCATTGTGTTTACCATCACTGTCTTTGTGTTATTTGATCAGGTGAGTGGAGGGAAGTCAACAGAGATGAGATGTCAGTAGAATCAGTTACTACACATCCATTTGGAAACTAAAAGCTCAAGTCAATCGCCAAAATGGAAAACAGGTAGAGATTCAAGAAAATCATAGGCCAGCTGAAGATAAAAGCCTCAAAGATAAATAACCACATAACATAGTTTAAAGTTCCAAAAATCTAACATCCATGTTCTTCCCGTTATTTGTTCTGGTTGCTGCAGTTGAAGTTCTTGCTTTTTGTCAACGATGGGGTTAATGTGATTCCTCTTCTTCCTTTTCTTTGGGTATCATATGGTGTGACTGCTTTATGTCATTACGAAAGCGTAACTAAAATGTTGAAACAAATCTTGTCCAATGCACATAGAACCAACTGTTATCACTGCATCGCCAATATCTCAATAAGGAATATATATGTGCTAAATTGTTCCACTCTAAAAGAATCCGGAACAGGTCTAAACGTCATCTACATTGAACATCCACTCAAGCTAAAGAAAGTTTACATCCCCATCAAAAAGTTGAATTATAAAAATGCATGTAAGATCGTCAAAGGCTTTTTAAAAAAATGAAAACGAAGTTAAATATACCCAGAATAACCACCACCATGCAGACAAAAAACTACAGGTCCTTCCGTTCCTGCTGTATATACATGAAATACCTACAATGGTAGAGAGCACTAAAAGTGTTAACATGGAGAATTTACTTAAAATATTCACATTAAAGAAAACGAGAGAGAAATTTTTTTCAATGAAAAGTGAACACTAACATCATTAGAGTTAGGAATGGAAACATCATCCTCTTGGTCAAAGAACCCCCTCCAGTCTAGCGGAGAATACTTGTGTGCAGAGGTCGCGGATGCTTCTGTCGAAGACATTGACATCTGCAGAACAAAAACCATAAAACAATAAACAGTAACAATCATTCACTAAAGAGCTGTAAAAACAGATACTTTGCAATAAATAATCAGAAAAAGAACAAATAACAAGAAAAAAAGAGTTGCAGAAATCGTATTCAGTGATCGAAACACATAGAAAAAGTTAAAAAGCGATCAACTTTTGGAATAACTGCAATGAAAACTCAAAATTCGTGGAGAACCAAACGGCAACAATATCGAAAATGGAAGAGAATTACAAATCATGAAATGGGAAAAAACAGCAACGATCAGAAAGTAAAAGAAGAGAGAACAAGCAACTAAGAGCAGAGAAGATGGAGAGAGAGAGAGAAGAATACATACATATAGAACCAAAAAGAAGGATCGGCTAATGGAAGTTTTAACTGACTCTTACATGAAATGAAGGAGAAGGGGTATTGTAGTATAGGTAGAGCGAGGAAGCTACTTACAGAATTGGGCTTGGTAATGCAATTTTGAGTCGGTCATGTGATACATAGTTGCTTCCCAAACTAGTTTCAGTAAAACAGCTTGTTAAAATAAAATTGAATTTTATAATATTTTGTAAATTTTATGTTTAATTTCGTCTATCATGTATTTGTAGTCCAAAATTCAATAATAGAATTATAATTTTTTGTTATAATATAGTAAAACAACACTAAGTAGAAATTTTCCGAGACTCGGGGTTTAAAAAAATCTAATAGTACGCAACCTTGTCTTTAAATAATAGAGAAACTGTTTTAATATACTTAGGTTAAAAATGTCAAAAAAATGTTACTTCTAATATATATATATATATACACCATCATATGTTATAAATAAATTATTTTGAATATAATAACTCGTTTTTATAATATTTTGTCTCATAATATTAAGAACTCTCTTTCAATTTAATCACACTTTTTTAATCAATCATTTCAAATACTGTGGATATAAATTTTTTTTTCAATTTATTGGGTCTACTGAATTAAAATTACATTAGAATCAAAACTACCTATAACAATATTTCAAGTGGAATACCTTTACACTTATTAAAATTAAAGTTAACATTAATTTAAAATTGGATCACATCAATAATTTGAACTTTTTTATTATCTCTATTAAGTGCCTGTTAGGATAAGCTTTTAGGAAGTCAATAAATACTTTTTTCTATCACAAAAGTATTTCTTTAATAAATATAACTTTTTTAGCAGCTAAAATACAGCTTTTTAATAAACTCAAATTTAAAGCTTCTCAAAAAAACCTCTCAAATAACTTTTCGGGTAGATTTTTCAGATTAATTAATGAGCCTATTTTTTAGTCCCTTTTGCTCTTATCTTTTACACACAATTATCACAATACCCAAGACTCATCTTTACGTTTATCTTGTAAACTCATCTTCTCTAATCACTTGTGCAGTTGTTATGTATATAACTATTTGCTCAACTTGAATATTTATTTTGAGATTTATATAATATTATTTGATTTTTTATATATTTTAATATTTATTTTTATATTAGTTTTACTTATTTTATAATCTATATAAAAAATTTGGTTAAATATATTTTTATTTATATTTCATATGGTTTAAATTATATAATAATTAATATATTGTTATACTTTAAATAATTTTTATATGCATAAATAATTTTTATTACAAAATAAAATATAGTTAAAATTAAAAGTGATTTTTATTTTTATGTTGCCAAATAGCTTATTATATGAATCTCTTTCAAAAAAGTTTCTTTTTAATTGATAACCAAACAGTCAACTGACTTTTTAGAGAAAAAAAATTATTTTTATAAAAAATCTACAGAAAAAAGCTCTACTGATACACTCAACCAAACAGAGTCTTAATATCAGCCTCTTCTATTTAAGGGAAAGATCACTCAAATTTTGCCCTGATTTGAAATTCAGTCAATAAAACATTACGATTTTATCTAATCTAAGGAATCACCAAATATTTTCAATAAAATCCAAAATGCCCTTCAATTGCTTTTATATTGTAACTATAATCTAGCAAAAAACCAGTTGACGTGCAAGAACTTAAGAAGTTCAGCGGTACATAACTTTACTCCTAATAAATATAGAGACTGTTTCAAATAACCCATACGAAGGAAAAAAGATTATATTGCAAATACTAAAAAGATTTTAATTAAAGCCTTCTTGTTGGATAACACGACCATTAATCAAACTAGTGCACAGACCAACTTGCATATGCATATAAATGCTTATGCAACTCCTTTTGAATATTATAGAACATTGATAAACACCCCCTTTTACATATGTTATAGATTCAAGATATATACATGAATAGAGCGGATCATATGTACAGAGTATGCACAATGGTTCGGACGAATTCAACTTCAAGCATCAACAGAAACACTGATAGCGTTTAGCTCAACATGTTGCTTTCCCTCCCTCTGGAGGTGAAGAGTTACAGTAGCAAATGCCTCTGCCCTTGAAATCTGGTCATCTCCAGCATTAGAAACCGATATTGAATTCACGATAGGCTTTCTATTCTCGTGATTATCTTCATCTCTCGGAACAATCTCCCACTCCTCTTTGAGGGATGCAACTTGCAAGCCTTTTTCCTTGCGGCTTTCCATTTCAAATGCAGTGGGCAGAATCACGTAGTCATTTATAGGGTTGTAGAAAGGATCTGGTTCACCAGCCTTCAGCCAATGCTTTAGAATCCTGAAAACATGATGGTCACTAAGGATTCCCCGATGTTCGGCAGGGACTCCAACTCTAGCTACTGCATCTAGCTCATCAGCCTGCCGTAAAAGTTGGGGCAGTTAAAAAGGAAGGAAAATATATTGCCAGACTTTCCAAGAAAAAGCACATGGTATGATATTTTATGAAGGATATTCTTTTGATTGCCTACTGTTGAAATGCCCCCAAAAGGCCAAAAGGAATTGATACAAATGGTTACTAAAGGATGCTTGAAATAGATATCCAATAAACTCAAAAAAATTGTATGCTAGAACAAAAGGCACAACCCCTTGATAATGCAATTTGAAAGAAACACTCTTACTTATGATTAGATGATTAATTGTAAGATTTGTTAGTGGGACAAACAAACAAAAATTGCAAACTTGGTTTTTTATAAGTTTTCTTCTCCAGTTTCTCCAGATATATCACTAATGCACTTCAATATTTCCTTCCACTTCCAATATTCCAAATACAAATATACTAACAGCCACATGAACAATTTTCCCATTCATGGAACATGTAGAAGTTACTCATATTGTGTCCCTTTGACAAGTGCTATACATCCAAATTAATTGCATCTTATAGACACCACTATTAAATCACTTGCAAGGGAATTTCCTTTTTTCTGTTTATCCAGGCTAGATCAATAACATAAACACTTCATTTTTGAATTTCAATAAACTGTCTGTACATCTAATCCAATGTGAGTGATAAAATATGAATCAATTATTTCAGTCCAACAACTCAAATGAAATAGGAAGATCACAACCGATGAATAATGGAAAACAAAAGATCGCCCAGCAAAGCTGGTTAGGAAATATTCATTCTAAAGTCACAGAATTGAAAAGGGAAATTAATCAAACCTTAGCTGATTCAGCCGGAACTGTGCCATCACCATCAACGCACACATACTTAGGCTGAAGATATACACAAGTTTAGTATCTAATATCGATAACAAGCCAAAAAAAATATTGCACAACGGAATTGACTTATCAAAAGAGCCAGTGAACCCAAATGTTAGTTAAAACCAATATAACTTTGACAAAATTATACTACAGAAATGGACTATGAATAACAACCTCAAAGAATCGCAGTTCTTGGTTCTCTTTAACAGGTCTCTCCTCACTCCCATAGCTGCAGATAAATAGCTAACATTAGAGACTACATATACTTCATATAGCAGAAAGATGCAACATAGACCATAGTGGCAGAAGAAACATTACCTGCCTGAAACACAGAAACTTGCTATAGCATTAAAAACAAAAAAAGAAGAATAGGAAAAGTATGCAGCTCTACTTGAACGGAACTTTGAAAAGTTCAATGTAAAATTAAAGGCATTTCCCTTCCAATCAAGACCAGAACTTCCATTCTTTTAAATATTACTAATTGTACTACTTTTGATGTTTGCAGAGTGTGAATTCAAGTTGCCAAGCTTTGTGCTAAATAAACAGTAGTGATTAGTAAGATTACCAAACACTGTGAGGCGTCCCAAGATTAGTTCCATATATGTTGTAGAATTTAACTTGTGAAGGAACCTTAGCACGACATAAGATCTTGCGTGTCTCGTTAGCCCATTTTAAGATCTCTAAGTTGTAAGGAAGGGACATGATGTCTCCATCATAAGTAACCTGGAATGCAGAAAGACAAATGTCAGTATTGCCACAAAAACACAAGCTTCAACATAATAATGCTGCTGACAATTAAAGATGATCAAAATTAGAGTTCTACCATTACTTATTCAATTCGATATAAAATGTTAGTTGTACACAGTCAATAGTAAATTTGAAAGAAATAATGAAAACTATTTGCCACCAAGAGATGTTTGAGAATGTGATGTTCCAAAGTTCTAGAATCAATTATACAACAAAAAAGTAACAAACTCTGAATTGAGATATAATACTTCCACTATTTAAACTATCTCAAACTTGAAAGATCTGTATTTCCCACAAAGGAGGTTCAGAGCTTACAATGTTACTTGAAAGAGCTGATTTGAACACTTCTATGCTCTCTTCAGGAGGATATGACTCTAGGATTATATGAGAATTTCCATCACCATCTTCCTTCTCTCTCCAGATTTCTAGAAGAGGGTTGTTTTCCCAATGGAAATTTGGACAGGACATCAACTCATATATAGATGGACATTCAATCAGCTGAAACATTGGAACATGAAACAAAATATAAGCACTAAAATTCATAGATGCAAGTCCAAATTGAAATTCACTAGTGCACTAAATTCACTATAATAACATACCAATAATGCCTTAAGGAACAAGACTGGGCATAAACTATTATTATAGAAATGTTGAATGATCCCTAATCCACAAACGTCAAAATGGAAACAAACTTTCTACAACACTCAAGTGGGCAAATAGTTAACCTAGTCCACGATACAAAGCCCTGAAAGTCACAAGATATTTGAAAGGAAAAGATATCTTTCTGTAGTCAAAGCAAAACTAGAACTGGATACATCAAATGGCAAATAGTAAAATCTCAGTGAACAAAAGTGCTACAAGTAATTTTTCCAATCATTTTGCCTGTTGCTGAAACGTCAAAGAAGTCATCACTCCTTAAAAGTTGTATTAACGCCATGATTCACAGTGTATAGGATGAGAAATTCTTGATTGACAATAACCAACACATAAGTACTACCAAGGCAGACAAATAATTTGTTAATCATCAGACCAGAGAAATATCATAGCAGTTATCTAAAGCAAAAAAAAAAACTTATTTAAACAGGAACATAATACTGAACATGTTAGTAAAACAAGTGTTGAAAATGTGTGACCACATAAATGGCATGAAGATAATAAATCTTGAAAGTTGAACTAGACAAGAATGTACCAGCTGATGCATGCTCCATTTAGAAATAAAAAAGTTCTGCTCCCACCCATCAACAAATGACATGCCATTCAGAAAGGTCGATGTGACGTACCCAGGTGCTCCTGTCATGTGGATATAAAACAACACATCTACTTCAACAAGGTTCCGAATCATGTTAAGCTTTTATCTAATGAGCTGAAGCAGGAAAAATGAAACTAGGGTAGAATTAACCCTTTTGTTAAGATTGTTGCATTGCCAATCTATCATAGTCACTCACCCTGGAATGGGGAAGCTATGGCAATCCAACTTTTCACATACTTCTCAAATATCTGTAAGAAAAAAAGCTTAAATATTAAGTTTCTTTACTAGGCGAAACAGATACATCGCATGAGAGAGAGAGAGATTACCTCACTGTGAAGAGTCATGAAACATTTAACAAGAAGACCCCCCATAGAATGACTTATGACATTTATCTTTTTCCCTCCTGACGCATCATACACTGACTCCAATTTTCTAGCAAACTGGTCCATAGTCTCTTGCAACCTAAAAGAGGTTTAAAATAAACAAGAAGAAATAGAGCATAAACACAGTAAAGTTTTGGCATCAGAATCACAAGATAATTTTCAGATGATGCGTCAGGCATCTGACAATTCTGAACAGATGTGCAAAAACAAGGTGGTCTCCAGATTGGAATAACTAGTATATTCCTAAATCTAATGCATACGTTGTTGCTATGATTTTAGGGAAATAGAAGTAGTACATCATAAGATACTAATTCTAATTTAAATATTAATCAGGAACATTAAGACAGCAGAGTGTTTAAACATAATAAAGCTGTGCTTCTGAAGAAAAGGGTAAGAAAGAAAATCTGGAACCCATTGACATAATTTTTTTAATAAACAATGCTGTCACAAGGTAGGAATACACATCCAGGCAAGGTATCTCATAAAGCATAGCATAGTCAAGCTATGTGAACAAGCTGCCAGCAGAAATAGAATCCGACTGTACATAAACACCAATCAATAACATAAGCACTACTACAATCATCTATTATAAACAGGAAAACATACCAATTACTTTGTTTCGTTAAGATCATGATTCAAGCCTACAGTAAATTTGGCATCGCAAAAAAAAAAATAATTTGAATTAGTTCAGATGCAGTTTGCAATTTGAATCTGTTATTCTTAAGCTTGTACTAATAAGCAGTTCAATAACTACACAACCCAAATACCAGATGCTTTACCTATCTTAGGCGATTTGAACCACATGAATAAAGACAAGCAAATCCTAAAACAGAACTGATTTTTGTTAAAAAGAATGTTTACTTCATCAACTTTGTTAGCTAATTATCCAACAAATGTATGCAAAAATTTAATATCAACAAGAAAAAGTGAAATTTTGCAGGTTCCATTGCAAAGAAAATAGTCTACACAAAGCAGCAATGAGGGAAGAATTTGCAGTGGTACGTACCTATTGCTTTGGCGGAAATCATACCCAAAACCAAACAGGGTTTTCCCCTCTTGGAAACCCCACTTGATCATTTCAACGATCATATCATGGAAGTAATAAACACATTCACGCCCTACGATCTGCATGCACAACAACTTATCAGAGATCCATAAGAAATAACTGAACAGAATTCATCAAACGACACAAAGGAAAAATGGTTCATGTACTGTCACAATCAACAAAACAAATGGATGCATGTCTATTGTCTCAAGTATAAACTTTTTACTTCAACTCTTGATAACAACTAATAGTCCAAATTGAAGAAACAAATAAAACATGACATGAAGCAAAAATAAAAATAAGTACCAAGTCAGGATCCAACACATCAATTGCATACAACCCATGTCTGTCCTCAGGAACCACAATTCTTGATTTCTGGTCCAAAGAAATTGATTTACCTGTTTTTGTTCGCGCAAAAGAAGAAACATTTTAAAAATCAAATACAATTTGGGTAGAACACAAAAACATACGTCTGTTTCTCATTTATCAATCTTTTTCTACCTCGCCTTAACATGTCATAATTAAAACTAAAACTAAGTACTTAGTTTGTTACCAGTAGAAGGATCGAAGCGCGACCAGAGCTTGTCCCTGAACTTATAATCAGCCTCAAGAATCCGAACCCAAATTCTCTCCTCGTGACCATTCTCATCATCCACTGCCTTCAGAATCGAACCCGCGATTCCCGGTACCAGCAGCACAGGGTCCAAATTCGGATCCACATATGGTTGCGGTTGCTTTCTGATCAAATTCAGCCATTGTTCCACAGAATGCACTATCTCTTCTAGTAACACCACCATTTTAATCGCTCGATCAAAAGGCCCTGATCACTGAAGATTAGGATTTCCTTGATGGGCGATTTGGGCGATTCAAAGCCTGAAATAAAGTAGCAAACAACAACGAATTTGGGGATTAGGGATTCAATTTTCTAATCCTACACACATTAGTTGTTCGACCTTTAATTTTAGCTAAAGCGTTATGATTTATGAACTTGTACCTACACACGTACTAGGATTGGACGATCTGAAACGCTGCCCAATCGAAGGCTCCCACGTCAGTAAGAAGAAGGAGTTAGATGTCGATGGGAAACAGCAGATTACCTTTTCCCTAACAGATAAAACCGTACGACTCTTCTCTGAGGACAATACCTTTTTCTAGATTTCGTAGGCGTGGGAACGAAATAGACTTCAACCAATTTTCTGTTTCAGGGTGCTTGTTTTATAGTTACGAGAAATAAGGAATAGGAATGAAATGAAGATGGATGATTGATAGGTAAGTATGATTGGAGGGGTATGAATTTGATTACCCACTTTAGGATATTACTTCATTCTTCTTATAATTAGGAGGAATGAGATTCATACCCTATCTTAATTAATTAATTAAGATAAAAGTTAATTAATTAAAATAATTACAAAATATAATTAATTAAATTAAATAACTAATGATACGTAACTAATTTTGAGGATATTATGTAACTAATTATATGTTGATGCAAGAAAATACTAGAGTATTTTTTCTTTAAGAGCTATCGAAAAGAAAAAATCGCAATATACTTGATTTTAAATATTTTGTCATTATAATTAGGGTGCATAAATTAAAAATAATTGTTTAAAATATACTTAAAATTTGTTATAAAACAAAATTTTAACAAATTTTTATTTCTTAACATTTTTAACAAACCAACCACTATCAATGGTAATGGTAATCATTCCTTCATCTTAACCAACTACCATAATTATAATGATTATATCCATTCTCATTCCTCACTATATTCATTCCTATTCTCATTTTCATTACCCTCTATGAATCAAACGCCCCCTTAGATTTTCTGACAGAACTTATGTGCCAAAGATATCGGAACTAAGTTGCTTCCGACAATAAACAGGAGTTTAGGACAACCAGACTACTTTGATTGAATTAAACATGACTTTGAGCTTAAGCACGCTTTTTAAATATACAAATTCGATTTACTGATTTAGTTACTATTTAAAAATATATATCATTCATTACGCTCTTTTTTTTTCGATTAAACCATCCGATATTTGACGCTACATAGGCAATCGACTAATCCAGATTCGAGTCGAGTTGGACCATATAAGTGATAAAGCTCTCCCTCACAAGTGCGGTTCTATGCTCAAGACTCGAAACCGAGACCTTGGTTAAGGGAGGAAGAGCCGCAACCACTTCACCATAGCACTTGCGAGTTTCATTACACTTTATAACCTAAAGAATGTACCCAATACAATACTAAATACTAAATCAGCTACTAAATATCCTAATAAGCATAGTTAGAACATGTTCCTGATTTTTTGTTAGACACTTTAATTTAGGATGCAAGATTATCCTAATGACTAAATTCAGTTTAAAAAAGAATTGAACTCAGAATTAAATACAAATTTAAAAGATTTGATTTAATTTGACCTATTATGTTATTTAATAATTAAAAATTGATTAATGAAATTAGTTTAATTTAAAATTTTTTAAATTATGTTTAAGCAAAAATATTAAATAATCACAAATAAAAATGTCATTTATGTTCGATCCGATTAACAATATAGCCGAGTTTGAATAACGAACATAGCCGAGTTTGAATTTGAAATGTACAGCCTAATTCAGCCTAATCCAAAATCCAAACATATTAAGTATAAATTAAAATATAATTTAATTTAATTTGAAAATAATCAAACTTGATTTGAAACTATACTAACTTCGTGCTTCTAAATTTCGATTAAGTTGAAACTTAAACTCCACTTAAACCTCAAATCCTTATAAAAAAATTTTCAAATTAAGTCGGAATTAAGGAAAGATACAACTCAATATCATCCCTATCTAGGATGGCAAATAGGCCGAGGCCCGGCTTAAGGCTCTGGGTTCCGACTCTTGCTCAGGCCCTATATTTCAAGATAAAATAACATTATTTTGTACAAATGTGGCCGGATTGAGCTTGGATTCAGGCTGCCTTAAGTTGATTGGGCCTTAGGCCTGAACTTGGTCATTGTTATCTTTATCCCTGTCTACGAGGGACTGAGCCCGTTGTCATCCTTTCTATACGCTTTAAGGTCTTGGGACTCTAATCCAAGCTTAGCTGACTCAAAGACCAGCATCTACTGTGCTGCTTCGCTTGTTTTTACCAAAACTATAGTCACTGTCCCCGCAAATCAGAAACCAAGATGCGGATCTTATGCGTGAACTGTGGCTGTGGAGGCTATGTAACCAATTCCCTCTTCACAAAGGTACATCTGTTCTATTTCTTCCTTTTCTTAGTCTCTAGTAGCTTGTGTGTGACACTTCAGGCCTCTAAGAAGATGAGGAATGTTCAAATTAAAGGGAAAAGACGAGCAAGTGGAAGTTCAGAAACGAGTAAAGCTTGTCAAGGGCTTGATTCCTCCTCTAATGGCTGCCATCGTAGCATTATCTCCCACCTGCAATGTTCCAGGCAAGTGACTCATTATCCACCACACACTAAATTGACAGAACTCCTAATTACGAAAATGCCCTCCTCTTCTTCCACCTGATTCTCGTTGTGCCATTAATGATTTAACTGAAGCACTATTACTTAGGGAACTGTAGGTGCATTTTGCTATACTGGACGGTATTATAGAAACAACCATGCACTACACTTTTTCTCAACCATGAACCCTGAAAATATTAACTTCACAGTTCAGATCTCCACAGGAATTCTCCAATTTATGCTCCTAAGATAGAGCTTGATTGTAGCAAACTTAAAAATAAACAATTAGTCCACAATGAATCAGGTATCTAAAGATCTATTTAGTAGCATGACTTGAACCGGTATGTTATTTTTAGTTGATTTTGTTTAGTTCGTTAATTAGAATGATGATTATGCAGTGTCCCTGGCACATGTCTCTGGCATAGAAAAGGGAACTGCGTTGTTTCGACGTGCTTGCATAGGCTGTCATGATGCTGGCGGAAATATTATTCAACCAGTGAGTCTTTCTTTGCTTGTTCTGTGGAGTTCGTTAGTTGTCCCTTCTAAGTTCTATCAACTCTTTCTGATCAGAACTTGCTAATAATTTCAGGGAGCAACACTCTTTACAAAAGATCTGCAGAGGTAAACTTACAAGTACTTGATAGAAATTTGGATCCCGTAAATTTGAATAATCAGGTATATCGATTTCTGGGATGTGCAATCTGCTTGACTTGAGTTAGGTTCTTCAGTTATATGAGATTAATGTCCATAGTGTTCTAATGCTAGTGATATAAACCAGTGAAGTAACAAAGACTAAAGAGGGTAGGCAATCTGTTTCTGCCCAGTTGTTTAATAAAGAACACATGAACACACATCACTAATATATGAAAGTTGGTTCTTTTTACAGAATTCTTTAAGATTTTTGCAGCTAAACGAATTAAGAAGTTATAATTTTAGTAGCTTCAAAGTAAGTACTGGTTGGTTGATTGCAATTACAGAAATGGGGTAGACACAGAAGAGGAGATATATCGCATTACCTATTTTGGCAAGGGAAGAATGCCAGTAAGGTCACTCTGCTTTCATGCCTTTTTTTCTTTTCCTCTTCTATGGCGATTTAAGAACTTAATTCAATCCAGGGATTTGGTGAGAAATGCACTCCGAGAGGGCAGTGCACGTTCGGACCCCGGTTACAGGATGAAGAGATAAAGCTGTTGGCTGAGTTTGTGAAGTCACAGGCTGATCAAGGTTGGTCAAACATGGCCGACTAGACTAATCCCAGATTTTTATCCTACAAACTTTAAATCTCGTAGTCTCGATAATGCCAACTTGAAGCATAGTAAAATCTAAACAAGTAGATGAAAGTTTGAATGTTATGATCAAAGTCTAGCAAGAGTACAACCAATTCTTTTTTTATTTTATGTAAATTTAAGGATGTTTTATTGTATAATGGTCATGGGAGAGTAACAGAACTAATAACAAGTAAAAATAGGAAAGAAGAGCCCTTTAGATGGATCACTTCAGTCTAAAAATTTGCCTTTCTTGTTTCTCAACTACGTTAGTTTGTAAGAAAAATAAGAAAAACATAACATATGCCCGCTTCAACTATCATCCTTATCTTCCCACAAGATTCTATATTTTGCGACGATCGGCAGAAGTTATGTACATACTTTTTTTTATATATTTTATGCAGAAGATTTTGTTATTCGAATTCATGACTTTTCAGTTATAAAAGAGTAATCTTATTAGTTATTTCAAAGTTTGCCTTTATCCGTGTCTGAATGACACCTTGTTAATTTGCCATCTATGTTGAAAGCTTAATGTGAATGATGATACCGTCATTGATAAGAACATTATTTGATCTTGTGGCCACCATTCGTAGGAATAGACACTGTCATTGAGGTCAGTTGATCTGGTACAGGGACAGGCTATTGACTTGTCCACTCCATGCTGCCTATAATTTACTGATTTGAAACAAGAAGTTTTCCTGGAGCTGGCTTTTCTTCTGCTTTATACCAAAGAGGAAATTTGATACACACCTTGTCCAAATCTGAAATCAAAACAACTCCATGTTTTGCTTATTGGAAACACTGAACTATTTTATCTTCCACTTTAGAAATCTATGAAATGTTGGACCTCTATTTGTCACTCATGAAATAACAAACCTACAGAAAAATTTATTACTGATTCAGTCCAAATGTTATAGACTGTAGTAAAAAGAAGGATAGGAAAAAGGTTAATGTCAGAGGCTCTGATATTTAAGGATTGGTTAAACCAGACGAGGATGGATTGAAGGTATGTGATGATATTTTTGGTTACCATGATTGGTATTTTTTTTTTTAAAACGCCTGAAGAGCGATTAATGCCTAGAAAAAACTTGAACTATTAAAAATAATAATATTTTACAAAGCTTTAACAGAAATTGCAATTGAAGTCAGGTGCCAGCAAGAGAGTTTTGCTACAAAATGGAAACATACCTACGAATAAATTAATAAAGTACGTCATATACCTTATCATCATCAAGTTGCAAGAAAGCTGACAACTTCATGGAGTGCTATATCACGACTTAATTGAGAAATGAAGCCATCAAAGTTTGGTTTACGGCAACGTAGACCCGGAGTCGTGGTCTTCTTGGTCTTCCCACTTTATATCAAATGGGACAAAACCTTATTTTCCATCTTTATATTCACAGTTTTTTTTTTTGACTTCCTTATTCTTTGTTCATATCAATTATGTCAAATTCTCAATGAAACTTTGTTGGCGCATCTTCTTGTAGCCAACCATTCACTGCTTAATGTGGGCTCCCGTAACGAAAGGATTAGTCTTCGCATCCGACAGAAATACCACCGAAAACTAAAACTAAAGTTTTAATGGTAAGATTGTTCTTTTGTAACTGAAAAATTATAGGTTCAAGTCATCAACCTTCCTTTTATATTTAATTTAAAGATTACATGTTTGAACCAATAAATCAGACTGTTTATAAAATACAAAAAATGGTTATGTATAATTTTAGCAGACATTATGACTATATAAGAAAAAAAGCCAATTATAAGTTGAATGATTTGTAAAGGAACCTTCCATTTTCAAATCAAGATATCCCAAAATTTGTATTTGAATTTTTTTTATTTTTCTCTTTAGTCAATTCAAAGACTTTTTTAATTGGCTTGTAAAGTGAAACTCTTTTTAATTGTTCAACTCTATATTTTGTAAGACTAATAGAGTTCCGCAAGGGTCTATAATTCTTGTAATACAAATGTTAACGAACATGGAGTATTCATTCAAAAGAATTACATTCTTATAGTAAATTGCAATGATTAAAAATCGGTTTATTCGATTTAATTATAAATATTTAGAAATATCCCATTTTTTGGTTCAGTTTTTTAATTTTTTGTTTAATTTACTTTAATAAATTTCTTGTTAAATTTTCTATTTATTTTTGTTTATAATTGGTCTGGGGCGCTTTTATCTTGAAAAATCGTACAGTTACCTTAGGGAGAGTTAGCCGCACCTACGAATGATATAAATACTACTGATGTATGGCCCTTTGACATCTCTTCATTTACAAAGAATTTTCGATGTGAAAACACAGAAACAAATGGTTGATTTTTGAATAGGAAAAAGAGGGGATTTACAGGGTCCCAAATAAATTGGCTTATTCGAAAAAAAAAGCCTTGTTCTTTGGACAATCTATCTCACATATCCCTACTGGTTTTCCAAATTAATCTCGCGGATACATATAATTCAGAAGAATAGGTACGCGATTCATATACAACATCCCTTTCTTTTATCAACGGTTCTACTAATTGATATGTTTTCACAAATAATTAAAAATCAATTTGTTGATTTGTATCTTCAATTTTTTTCCAAATGGTAAAGGGGGTGTGCAACGGTTTCTTTGGAGCGGATGAAGATTGGCCCTCGAGCGCAAAGGTAGAAGGGAGCTTGACTGTAAGACCTATCCGTCGAGCAGGGGCAAAAGTCGACTTTAGTGATCCAACGGTGTCGAGTGGAAGGGCTATTTATTTTTACTTTAACAATTTTTAGTTAAATTTCAAAATTTTTAATAGAAAAAGAAAATCTTTTTTAATTATATTTTAAATTTTTTAATTTTATTAAATTTTTAGTCAATTTTATGACAGATTAATATCGATTAAACTTTAAACACTTAAACGTTTTGTATTATTAGTTTAACTTTTATTCTAATTTTTAAAACATTGGTAAATTACGAAACAGCTTTAAAACCCATAGATTTTGACATAATGAATAAAAACAAAATAAAAAGCAATTGTTTGACTCCAGTAAGATTGTTTCTAATATTTTATGACTAGATAAGAACAATAGCCAATAATGATTGCAAAAGAATTACAATCTTATTAGTAATTTACAATATTCAACTCAGTTGTTTAGTTTATTTACGAAAATTTTAAATTATCTAATTTTTTGGTTTAGTTTTATAACTTTATAGTTGGTTCAGCCGGATTGTGGCTGAACTGTACGTTGCCGTTTGGATCCATAAGTCGGATGCCTCACGTAAGAGTTTCGGTGTGAAGTTCCTGCAAAACAAGGAAGGCACGTCGGGGGTTGTGTGTAACGCCCCTATATGACTCAATCAACACCAGAAACAATTCATAATCTAAAGGACTAACCTCGTTATTGCTACAGAAAAGCAGATCGACAGCAGACTGATGAAGAGCTTCGGTAGAGTTTATCGAACGATCACAATAATTAAGAGATTTGCAACTTATATATATATATTCGTCCCATTATTCAATTTTTTACTATTTGTATTACGGTGCTCTTAAATTATTATTATTATTACTATTTGAATAGTTAAAAACACACTTATGATTTCGGAATCAACTAATTCTCAGAAGCTCCAGACAACTTCCAAAAATTTACCAAAAATTCTGTCATAAAATATGACTGCCAAA
>JANZLX010000207.1:0-15819 GCA_025531955.1 Erythroxylum orinocense
CTTCAGATCCTGCTTGTACGAAACGGAAGATATTGTCGATAAATAGCAATACGTCTTGTTCATTAACATCTCGGAAATATTCTGCCATAGTTAGGGCAGTCAAACCAACTCTCATACGGGCTCCCGGTGGTTCATTCATCTGACCATAGACTAGAGCCACTTTTGATTCTGCAATATTTTCTTCATTAATTACTCCAGATTCTTTCATTTCCATGTAAAGATCATTTCCTTCACGAGTACGTTCACCTACTCCTCCAAATACGGATACACCCCCATGAGCTTTCGCAATGTTGTTGATTAATTCCATAATTAAGACTGTTTTACCCACTCCAGCTCCTCCGAACAGTCCGATTTTTCCTCCACGGCGGTAAGGGGCTAAAAGATCGACTACTTTAATTCCTGTTTCAAAAATAGATAATTTTGTATCTAACTGTATAAAGGCAGGCGCAGATCTATGAATAGGGGATGTTGTGCGAGTATCTACAGGACCTAACTCATCAACAGGTTCTATCCCGATCTGCTTTCGGTTAAGTAATCTGTCACTATTCATTAGATTTCGTTTGTCAACCGCTCATGCTTTTATGCTTTGTATCGGAACTCCGAATTGGATTTCTTTCGACTTTTTTATCTGTTCGTGTCGGGTACTCGCTCTGCTAATTGGTATGATAACCAGTAAAGGGAGGGAACATAGTCATCTTTTCCAGAACACCCTAAACCGTAACAGCAATACCAACGGATATGACCAAAAAGGCCTTGTCACGAGCCGGGATCGAACCGGCGCTTTCCGGATGTACGGGTCCGGATGTCAATCCCTCTGATCGCAACTTTTTAACCCGGTTCGGCACGCCTACTTCCGGGGGTCGTTCACCCGACCAAAATCCCTACTCAATCCTCGTCCTCCAGTGAAGAGTTTGGAAATTTCCATTTATGCAAAGGTCCATTGACTCTTGACTCCATTTTTTCTAATATGATAAAAAAATGGAAATTAGGAAAAATGGATCTTCGGAACCTCCGTGCAGTTCCAAAGCGAGTTCCTCCCACGTCCTTCCTTTAGGTAGGGATGCGCCGAGGTTTGTCATATACTCAAGAAGAAAGCTCTCAAAAAAGGAGTCTATTTCCTGGAGGGACATTCGTTCCAATTCTAGTAAAGCTTGCTCATAGGAAAGAAAGGGATCTGAAAAAAAGTAAACAATTTTCAGCCCCATCTTACAAAGTTTAAAAAAAAAAATGAGCATTGCTGAGGAAATCCCCAGATATCCTATTAAAAAAAAAGAAAGGGCGTAAGAACATGATCTTGTCTTTCTGTTCATTCGCTCCTTGCTCGCGGAGCGGCATACCGAAAAATAGAAATGGAATGGACAGATTCGATGAGAAGGAATGAATTCAACAGAAGCAAGGGACTGATTGACCGAAGGCAAAATGTCCGAGGAAGAAAGGAAGGAAAGGAAAGCATTGAATCATTCCCGAAGGTCGCAAAACCAATGGTAGGCTTTGGAGCTAGTTAAGTTCCCCGTTCAGGCTAGGGTAACTGAACTCACTTTTGAATGTGCAACTTGGCACCGGGATGAGAATTAGCCCTTACTTCTTTCTAGAGAGCCGAATCACAGGATTCCTTGGGCGAAAGGGAAAGGGGCGCCTTAGAACTGCCAGTTTCGGGGCTGGCCACTGAAAGGAGTCTTAAGCGTGCCTTCGGCATTCAATCCCTGTCTCGCATTCCCTTGCCTCCTGACCCATTGTGCTTTGTCCCATACCCCAAGTCATGGGGTCAGTTCCCAAGACTCAAAGTCGGATGAGAACAGAAGCATTTCCAATAGAATAGCGGTAGATGAAGAGGAAGCGCCCTAGGTCGGTGCAGGAAAGGCAGAAGTTTGAAAGAATTGGCATGATAAAGAGTGCATTATAATACCTTTTTTTTTTGATGCACGGGAAAGAGAATGAACTAGAACAAAGCAGATTTTATTCATTCCAGCAGTACAAGCATTTTGTTACATGGGAGTACATCCAATAGGAAGCTTACACACACATAGACCAGCCACACAACTAAACACAACATTACATAGTTAACTAACAACATATTAAGTTAACAACGGACTCTTATTAGTTTCCCCCGTTTACCTCGTTTCCCCCGAGGCTGCGTAAGACCCCCTCCACAATGAGAGATTGCTTTTCTTGGAGGAGGGCCCTCTTCCTTTCTTCCAGACCGCGAATGCGGTCCCGGATCTGTTGCATGGCTCCTGCCACGACCTCCGGATCAGAGCGACAAAAGGAAGGCCATCGAATAGGAGGTCTTCCAATTCAAATGGACAAAAAAAAAAGGAAAAATCCAATTTTAGCACAGCTGATAGGCCGGATGAAGAGGCAAACAAGTATCACCCAATAATCAGACTTCCTCCCCCAGAAGAGATGGTCGAAAAGCTTATCAGCCGACTTGGGAGCACGCGCGTCCAGGAAGCAAAGGCCCCCAATGCGGCGCCTACCGATTTGAAACTTCTCAAGAAGTGGTTAACCCGAGCCTGTCAGTCCGCACCACAAGATGACGGGAAGGGAAAGATGAGCGTAAGGAATGAAATGTGGGCCATTAAGGAGGAAGAAGGAGAGGAGCGTAAGCCACTCGACTGGTTGGAGAGGATCGATGCAATTGAGCTCGACTGGTTGGAGAGGAGCGGAGGAAGAGGAACTCGAACTCCTAACTCGATAAGGTATTCAATGTCAAAAGGCAAGACAGATATTGTGAAAGAAAACAATGGTCTTTCATAACTACGCTATCACGTCACTCTTTTTTCCATACTAACTAAAAAAATAGAAAATAGGCTTAGGCTGGCGGTAGTTAATTGTCAGGATTCCCGAACACTCTGATGATTTTGCTTCCAACCGTCTTTCTCTCTTTGAAAACTTTCGGGTAGAAAAGACCTAGTACATGAGGGGAAAAGGAGTAAGAATAAGGTGAATCACCATTTAGCAGGGCTACAGTGCTCTCCGGTTCAGTCATGTCTAACAGTTCCGTCTACGAGTGCAGTGAATGAAGCCTGGCCTGAGGTTTGATTTTATTAATCTTTTTTTCCTCTGTTTCATTCATTGTTTACTGCTTACTGAGCTTACTTCATGCTTTTCCTGCCTTCGCGATCCCTTATTTGACTCTTTTTACCTTCCCCATCCTAGCGGCTTAGAAGAAAGATAAAGATCTGATTTTTCCAAAAGTGGAATGCCAAAGCTGTCAATCCCATTGTCCTTTGACAGACTGGTCTTCTTTCGCCGATCAAGCTTGAGGTCTTCCCTTGAGGTCTTCCCCAAGTCTATCTCGTACATTCATTGGTCTTGCCGTAGGCTTGACTATAGTCAAATACGAGTTGAGATAAAGGGCGCTCCAGTCGCATCTATCTATAGATTACGCTTCGGACCCTTGGCGTTTGAGGAGCAAGGAGCGCGTCCTACGTTCGGGTCTTGAGCCTTTGTTAAGCCTTCATCCCTCGGATCGGACGCTTCAAACTTTTTCTTTCCATGTCCATGTGAACGCACCATTGGACCATGCCACATAGAGGGTAAATCGTGTGTGCCTGTTATTGTTATAAGGACACCTTTTTTTCCATGTCTTTCTCCTGAAAAGAAGGAGTGGAAGTTGCAGACAAAAGCTAAGCCTCTTGAGTTTGAGTAGAAGTTGGAGCAGTTCCCATTGATCCATAACCAGTGGAAGACTCTGTATAAGGCGTGGAACGAAGCAAGTAAGAATCTACTTCAAGTGAGTGCCTTCTCTTTTAAGTCCTTCCCCAAGTCAGCCAAGTTCCGGGGTTTCGGGGTAATATTGTTAGTAGGAGGTCTCCTTACAGCTAGGGGGTTGATTATTGTGTAGTAGGAGTGCCCTGCTCTGTTACATCTAGTGGAAGCAAGCAAGAAGGAAGGACTACCTACTATATTATATGATTATATGGCAAAAAGGCCCAAAGCATGCTGTTTATATATAGGATGGTTTAGCCTAGGAGTCAGATCATCTAAAAAAATTTGCCCCAGTATCAGTCTATAAGTATGAGTGTAAGTCCTCCTAGTGGCCTAAGCTCCAATACCACACAGGGTAGAAGTGAAGTTTCTATTGAATTGAGTCAGATCCTTGTTTGGTTTAAAAATGAATATCAGATGTCAAAAAAATGAAAAAGAAATTGTTAGAGGAAGATTCAATACCAATTGATTCCCCTATTGATTAACCTCCTACAACATCCGAAGCGGACACCAGCAGATGGTAAAGGCCTTGCAGCGCATGTTTTCAATAAACTTCTAGCAGTGAAGTACAAACCCTCTCTGTAGTAGATTGAGACCCTTTTTTCCTGCCGGAAGATGGAGTCGAACCTTTTTAGTCCCTTCGTTCTCTCAGAGGCCGCATTTCAAATAGAAAGGGACGATTCACAGCTGGAATTGTGTACAATAAATGGTTGGTGCGAAGGACCCGCTTCATCGCCGCGCGCCGCCCTTGGGATCGAATCATTCCGAGACGTTCCTTCTGTTGGAGTTTCAGAAAAGGGTTCCAACAGGACCCCAATTTCGAAGGAAGATTCTCTCCACGAAGACGAGCTTGAGGGGCTAGAATGGGGCCCCACCCGACACACAAAAAATGAGTAGAGCACTACTAACATAAAGACCAAAGGTAGAAACAAAGTCGATGCGTAGACAGTAGCTAAATAAATAACACTATTTTTTTCTATTTTTTTTTTTTAAAAAGTAGAAATATATATTTAAAGTAGAATGCCATACTTTTTCTTTGTTTTCACACAATAGAAAAATGAAGATCAAGCTTCAAATAAGGATTGCAAACAGACCGATTCCGATTAATTTAGCACCTTCTAACATAACTCTTGAAGAGCCTCTTTCTTTGTTTATCTCGCCCTTAAACATTTGATTTTTTATAGAAAGATTTTATAAAGATTTTTTTAATTATTTTATAGTACGGATTATCTAAGGGGTGAAACCTGAGAATCTCACATCAAGGTGACAGGATTCGAACCGATGACTTAAGCCTATTACTTACTTAGGGCGTTTCAAGAGCGTGATTCTGATTTTATTTGAAAGACAGAACTCTGATTTTTATATAACAAATTCTTAGTCTAGTTCGCCACAAGACATTCCCCGAAAGGGGGCTAGCCTATGTGATTTGGAAGAAAGAGGGTTTGATTCACTCTTATCTTGAGAAATCAGTCAAGTTGGACCAAAGAAAAGAGAGAAAGCACTCGCGGCACACATTTCTTATTCCACAGATTCTATCTTCCACATCTCTTGCAAGAGGTGATTTGATTAACTCAAGAGCAAACAGCCAATTCTCTAACAGACGATTCGATAGCAGACGATTTGCACTAGATGAGTTCAAAGCCCGGATACGTACCTTCTACTCCTGCTACAGAAAGACTAAAAGACCAGATCCAAATTCGTCCTTCTTACTTGTTACCATGTGTGATAGCCTATTGGGCTAGTTAGTTTATGCAGCTTTCAGTCTTTTTAGTCAGTCAGGGAGAGGGCCTTGGCCTCCTTCCTTGCTTCAAGGAGGTTAAGTAGAAAAACGAAATTATTAATATATAAGAGAAAGAAAACGACAGACGAGCCTATTCTGATGTCTTTTCTTGGTCTTGCTCAATCTGACTTGTCCCTTCAAACTACGTGCGATCCTTTATTTTGTGTCTTTCTTCCCAAGTCTTTTTGGATAAATCCTCCGGGGCATCCATCCCTTATCTCCCAATGCTATCTATGGAAGTGAAGTTTCTTTGAATAAGTACACGCCGAAATAGTAAGAGTGTGTTTGTCCTGGTTTTTGTTTGTGCTTTGATTTTTGGTTAAAAAAGGGTTAGGTTCCTATATAAATAGCTCCATCTTTGCGTCGCGCTATTCTTCCTCTCATTCAAAGAATAGTGAAAAGCCGGGTCCAATCCCCCGAGTATCTTCTGCTCCATTTTGAATATTAATCACTCTTGGTGCAAAATTTGCTATACCTAAGCCTCAAGTTGGTTTACCGCACGGCTGTTCTAAGTCCTTCTTTTACTTTTAGCAGCAGCTTGAATTGGATTTGATGCGCAATCCACTGACCCTTGGCAAGGGATTGAAGGGGAAGTTGTTAAAGCGCTACTCAATCTTCCTTCTTTTCTATCAGTAGTTCCCGCGAAACCTAAATTTCCATGTTCTCCTGAGCCCGAAGAAGTTTTTTTTTTTCATCTTTTGAACCCGCGTTTGTCTCGTAGTGTAACTTTTCGGCATCCCCTTTTTTTTTTAATCTAGTGACGTCGAGTAATTCATTTGTCCCGGTTTATGAGATCATTTTAGTGTTTCTTACATGACTTTGTCTAGGTTTCGGTCTGTATTGGGATTCGTTGCCATGGGAGCTGCCCCTTCCAAGTCTCATTACAGAGGCGAACAACAATTCGTCTGGAATGGTAGACGGCTTTGACGCGGGCCTTTTTTTGGCTTCATTAAATTGAGACAATAACAGTACCATGTTTGGCCCGGATAACATTCCATTCCCCTAGTTACAGAAAGACCAAAAAATAATGAATCGACCCCTCCCGGATAGGACGGAGGAGGGGGAAAGTCTGAGAAAGGAAGGGTTAGTGTGGCTAACTCAGTCCGAAATCAAGCTCTTTCAGTCAACTCTTTCTTTCCTATATCATCTCAATTCTAAACTAAGGAAGAAATAAAGAAGATTATATAAACCCATAAGAGGAAGAGATCGGGCTCGGACACTGAAGCTCTATCCTAAGAGTAATCACACTATAAAAAGAAAAAGAAGACCGATTGAGTGGTTCGGCTACTCAACCTCGCCGGGGCAGGAGCTCTAGACAGTCTGGAACTATCTCTACTGATACAGGCCTACCCTTAAGGGCCCTCAGCCTATCGGTGGATCTACTATAGGTATATCTTTCAGAAGATCATTATAGAGAATGAAGCACAAAATGGAATAAGAGAATCAGTCTATCTGACGCTCTCGCTACATCTAGTTCGCTCGCACGCTCCGTTCGCTCGTTACTCGTATTCCACTCGCTCGTTCCCTCTACCTGTCGTACGAGCATCTTCAAAGCAGACTCTATCTTTTCCCCAGACTCTAATCTGTCCTAAAGCCCTTACTCTATAAGGTGGAGGGGTGAAAGGAAGGGGTCTTACCTAGCCAAACCCGACACCATTCTTACAGTAGCACTTGACTAAGAGCTCCTTAGTTCATAGCCTTTCGGGGAATAGAGAATGTCGAGGGGGCGAGGCGGTCGAAGAAGGCCACAAGTG
Source organism: Erythroxylum orinocense (assembly GCA_025531955.1). Taxonomy (NCBI): domain Eukaryota; kingdom Viridiplantae; phylum Streptophyta; class Magnoliopsida; order Malpighiales; family Erythroxylaceae; genus Erythroxylum; species Erythroxylum orinocense. The sequence continues at coordinate 7,246 of JANZLX010000207.1, forward strand.
GAAGTAACCGATGCAAAGGTCATTCAGTTGACTCCTTGCTGCCAGTCCGTGCTTGCTGTCATGCTGGCAAAAGCAGGGGTTTCGGCCGTTTTTACCTACTATTGGATTTGAACCAATGACTCTCGCCGTATGAAAGCGATACTCTAACCGCTGAGTCAAGTAGGTCAAGCTTAGTCAAGTCAGAAAAAAGAAAATAGACCCCTAATAAAAGAAAGCCGCGCAACCAGAGTTCCCCAACCTATACAAGGGGGGGCGGAACGCTAAGAAAGAGAAAGCGTTTTCACTATACGAAATAAAGCAGCGGCTAGCACGCTAAGATCAACCACTTCGAGAACGTGGAGCCTTTCTTTCGCGGTCGTCTGTATTAATAGTTGTGGATTCCGATTCATGCGGTCGTTCTCTACTGCATTGGTGTTTTCACTCCCCACTCTCAAAAATAACAAAATGTTTCCTTCTCAGGAGTAGTCAAAGTCAAAGGGCGGGTACGAGTAAGAAAAAATTCAACTAGGGCATACAACAATGAATCAATTCAGTCAACAAGATCCGTTCGGTTCGGACCGGTTCTTTTAAGAAGAGCTTCACCCCTCCGTTCGTCCACCCCTGTATGTAGCTCTAGTTCGACTAGCTTGAAGGTGGGAAATTTTGCTTAGCAGTAGGAATTGGATATAGAGCTGCAAAAGCTTGACTTGGCTAGAGGGGAAGGTCGGAGTTCACACCCGCTTAAATTGAATATGGATAGAAACCCCTGTAGTTCAGTGAGCCGAGGGCAAGAGTCATTCATGGCATGCTTTTTCCAGGTCCTATCGAACAACGAGAGATGGACTTACCAGGTATGAAAGTCGCTAGGCTTGGTCTTCTTTGTATCCAGAGTCAGTCTACCCAGAGAAAGGGGAAGCTCTCAAATCAGGTTCGAGGAGCCTTGCCAATTAACAAAAGATTGGAGAGATGGGAATAAGAATTTTGTCTTAAAAAGAGAAAGAGATTCGGATGAAACCAAGGGGGGAATCACGCCTTTTTTTTTCTAGTTCAAATAGCCCGAGTCTGACTCATCTCCCGGGGGAGATGGGAAAGCAGGAGCGGTAGAATCATAAGTAAAGGGAGTTTTTGCTCCCGTTAAAGGAAGTGATCTGACTCTTTCAGAAAGACGGTGAACAAAGCAAAGAACCAGACTGAGACTGACAACCATTCCTTCAGTAGGGGATAATAAAGTGGATTAGCTTTCGTTAACAGAGATGAAAAGCATCCAATCCGAATCTGAGATCTTGAGAGATCGAATCATAGCTATGTAAAGTAGCCTTGGGCTGAGACGTGACCTCTTCTCCTCGTTTTCATTGGGTCACTCACTCGACTACAGGTGAGATAATCAATCAGAGTTCACAGCTTCTGAAACCATATCATAGCTATGATTGTTCCCACGAAAGCAAGAGTGAAGAGTCGACGTTCACCACAGAACAGAAAGCATAGTAACAAGAGCTGAGCTGAAAGAAGAGTGATTCAAATTACCCTAGGGTGACTGCACTCGCTTCCTTAGCCTTAACCCCGTCAGTTCGTTCCTCTCCCCTTGGTCGAGCTGATTTTCTTTCCTCTCCCCCGTCTGAAAACCTTTGCTTCCTTATAGCCTTCCACCAACAGCGGATTCGTGTGCAGCTTCTTCCTCTTTTTCATAAGAATTTGATAAGGCAAGCTCTTGCCTATCGACTCCAATTTCCGGGTTCGGTCAATCAAACAGAATTTCATCCGTAACCACACATAAAGCATTTGAAGTTGCCTACCCTCGGATCACTGAACTGACTTGACGAGATGCGCTTCCCCGATATGCGAGATGTCTTCCTTGGTTGGCTAAGATAGATGTGCCGCTTTTCTTTTTTGGCAGGTTCAATATCTATCCTTCCCTTTTATGGTCAGTATGCGAGATCAGTCTTGCTTCTTTCTTTGTCTATCTCTAATAGGGGAGATCCAATCCAGGATCAGATAGATAGGGAATGATTTTTTCTCGAATGAAATAGAAACGAAACCAACCCGATCGATAATCAAGGAATAGGAAAGCGACCGAGTCACTAATGACGAAATCAGTTCCCTATGGATGAGTAATGGGGAGCTCAATAGAAGAGCAAGTTAACAACTACCATAATTGTCTGTATCGAGAGCTAAAGAGTCTGTGTGGTGTCGTTCCAGTCTCGTAGTCTTGGGGAATATTCCTTTCCCTCTTTGTGGTTGGTTCGGTGTTGTATTTCATGTTTCCTTCCTGTGAAATCGAGCGAAACTACCTTAGTCAAATTTAAATAAAACAATTTCAAATCTTTTTTTTTTCTACAAGTTGGGTTGGTTTCAGTGCTTAACTGCCCGCGGGGCGCTTCGCATTCTTGAAGTGTTTTTTTCGCCTGTTTTTTAGTTTTTAGATAGAAGGTAACGTCCTTCATATTTCCTTTTCTCGTTCTTCCCCAGCGTATGTTGGAGTCCCTAAACTAAAAGATAATGCGTGAAGTTTGCAATCTTTCTTATTCTTTTTTTATTTACATGATTTTTCCCTTTTTTACTTGACTTTACCGGAAAAAACTACAAAAATAACCGCCGCCTCTACTACGCTAGGGAGAATGATTTCTTTAATTTTAACTAATAACAGACTGAAGTCGATTATCCCTATATAGATCTATGAGGAAGGGAGGGGAAGTAGCGTAAGAGCATTCAAGAGCGAAGTTAGCAGTTCAGCGACCGGCTATCCCCGAGAAAGCCTGGTATTCTCAGATCAGGAAAAAAACCTAGAATAGAAAATTGGGTTTAGTTACCGCCACTTCGGTCCACTACCCAGAATGGATCCTTCTGAAGCCATATCAAATAGATCATACTATATAACATAAAAGGGAAGGAATGAAAGATCCAGTTCATCCGAATGAAGAAAGGGGTTCATCAATCAACCTTTCGCACTTCATTAAAAGACTAAGGGGAATTTTAGGCTACGCTCCTTCAGGCCTTTGAAAGAGCCCCAACCAAATAGTGTTTCACATGACACCCCAGAAAAGTCGTGTTGTTAGCCCAAAGATCAGCCTTTGACGAGCGCTTGGGCAGATAAGACTTTGGTAATTTGCTTTCCCGAAAAAGGGACCTAGATGGTAGATGGTGAGGGGACTCAGGCTTCTCGGACTCTGACTCCTACCTCTGCTTTTTGTCGAATCTCGATTGAAATCATCTCCTTCGGCTCTGCTAAGTCGCTAAAAAGAGACTCTCTTTCTCTGATTATTGATACAAGAATTAGGAAATGGGGAACTTTTTCTCTTCTTTCAAACCGTCGGCTTCTATTCTATAAAGATAAAGCGCTTTGTCGAATGACGTAAGATGATGCCCGAAATGAGTGAACTAACCTGGTATTGAATCTCTTTTTTAAGATATTTCCGGGTACAGATGAATTAGATCAATTATACCTATAAAAATAGAAAGAGGAAAGACCCTATGAAAGACCTTAAGCTTGTCTACTTGACTACCCTATCCATCCCTCAAAAGTCAAAAACCTCTTTCCGCATCTTCTCTTTCCTGGCTTGTGTAGCCTGTGCGGAGTGAAAGAGTCTGGTTCTTTATTGGTTGGGATTACACTTGATCTCTTTTTCGCTTAAAGTATGTACCTCGTTTGGTCTCGTGACTTCATTTAAAAAGCAGCTGGGAACACAACCACTCGTACCCTATCGAAGCATCTTTAAACCTCTACAACTCAGTTTAGCCACGTCGTCCCTCTCAAAGTCAGTCGAGTCACTTTGTACTGAACCGGGTGGGGCTTTCGCTCCTGTGGGCGCGGGGTTATCGATCAACTATCTTACTTGAATGAAGAAAGGTATGAAATCCTTATATACAACATGTTGAGTCACTAGTCTGATAGTGTCTTTGAACTCCGATAATAGTTTGCTAGTTCATCTTTCCTTCCTTTCTTTCATAGGAGGATCTGCTTACTGTTGACACCCGTAAGACAGACAAATAGCCTTCCGCTAAGACTGAAAAGTTTCCGATTTGGTGCTTGTTTTAGATCTGTACTTATGTGCCGATTATTTCGTTTTAAAAAGAAAAGCTACAACTCTGCTAGAACTTAGGCCTCCCACAAGAAAAAGAAGATATTGTTGAAGACTCCTTATAAGTCTACTTTTCAAGAAAAAAAAAAAAGTTACGTATACGAAACGTGTGAAAAGGAACGGATCGCTCCAGCCCGCAGCCGTGGTTTGAAGACGAACAAAGTAGCTCGATCTTTTGAGTCCTCTTCTTATGGTCGAGTGGGGATCAAGGGCTCTTGAATGCTCTTAGGTCAGCAACTTCTTGCTTTCATTAGGGATGATCGGAGAACTTCCCACCAGAGAAGATCTGATTCAAAAAGTGCTTTGCCATAGAGGCTAGGTTACAGATATTTAGGCATTCCCTTCTTACCTACACAAGCAATAGGAAAGAAAGCGGGCACAAAAGGAAAGAGTCACTGACCGAGTGCAGTGGTAATACCGACAGAGAGAGCTTCTACCAAGGAAAGCTCAATCCCAACAGTCTCATCTATGGCTGCGGATTCTCGAACAAGAACAGGGGATGAATCTCTACCTTTCAACACTGTGAAACCTGTTCTGGCAGTTGCCTCTTCTTAGACTATTCTCCCTGCTCGGACAGTAACTGGTCGAAAAGCCTCTGCTAAAGATCGTCTTCCTAGAGTTAGGGTTTTGCAAGGAAAGGCCGTCAGACGAGATTTAAAACTAGCAATTAAGGATGGAAGATTTTTACCTTTCCGATAAAAATACCTTGTTGTGATGGTACAGTCAGTAAGAATGACATCATACATGAGCAAGTAGGCGTTGATCTTTTTTATCATCTTTCTTGCTGACCCGTAGACTTGATCGCCAGTTTCCGGCGGTGTCTAGTCGCATCGGTACGGGATTCCCTATGCCCCTCCTCTTTGGTGTAGTTGTAGAAAGTCTCTCACACAGGAAGTGCTACTCAAACTGAGCTAAAGGGTCCGAAGGAGCTGGGACACTACTCCTTTCATATTCATAGTAGCAAATCGGAGCTCGCCAATCAATCTTTAAGCGAGATGAGAGGGAAGATCTTCGCACTCGCTCTGAAGTTTCGGAATCAATCTGTTGGGGAAGGGCATACAAAAAAAAGAAGCCCATTCTTTTGAAGTTGAAAGGGCGGAGCTCCTTTTTGAATTTCGTTTTTTAATTTAGCTAAGCAAGGGCGGTTTTTTCGGGTTTGCGAAGGTTTTCATTAGAATATCTTTCTAATTCAAAATTTTCGTACATCAGTATATCAGCTGATTAGATATGAGGAAGAGCTATGTAGCAAGATCTCCGATCGGGTGAACCCAAACTCTTTTTTCTGCCTCGAGTGAGCCTTGTATTGTATTGTATTGTCTTGCTTTTCTTTTAGATGAAAAGGCACTCTTTGGTTCTCCCCTTATTTCTTGCCAGCTCACCTCGACATTCACGGTTTCCCCCTAACCCGAGAGTGAAGGTCACTACTTTATTTCGCCCCGACATGAATAGCTTCAAACCCAGAGGTTCTGATTTTTGCCTCTTTCAAAGGGTCCGGAAATTGCGTAAGAGAAGAAAGCAACTTTTACGCCCGCTACTCCCATTTCTTTCTTGGTTGGACTAAGCCAACCGGTCATTTTCGACAAGTCTTTTTTCATTTTGAGAGCAAGAAGCGGAACTACAATCAAGCTTTCTTTATCTTATGGATAACCAATCCATTTTCAAATATAGTTGGGAGACTCTCCCCAAGAAATGGGTCAAAAAAATGGAAAGATCGGAACATGGGAATAGATCTGAGACCAATTCGGATTACCTATTTCAATTGTTGTGCTTTCTTAAATTGCATACCTATACAAGGGTTCAAGTTTCGATCGATATTTGCGGAGTTGATCATCCCTCTCGAAAACGAAGATTTGAAGTGGTCTATAATTTACTGAGTACTCGGTATAACTCACGCATTCGTGTACAAACCAGTGCAGACGAAGTAACACGAATATCTCCGATAGTCAGTCTATTTCCATCAGCCGGCTGGTGGGAGCGAGAAATTTGGGATATGTTTGGTGTTTCTTCCATCAATCATCCGGATCTACGCCGTATATCAACAGATTATGGTTTCGAGGGTCATCCATTACGAAAAGACCTTCCTCTGAGTGGATATGTGGAAGTACGCTATGATGATCCAGAGAAACGTGTAGTTTCTGAACCCATTGAGATGACCCAAGAATTTCGATATTTCGATTTTGCTAGTCCTTGGGAACAGCGTAGCAACGGATAATTCAGAATCAGAATAGGTCCAGTCCAGGGGACAAATCAATAGGAAATGCTATTTGCTTTGTAAGAATGAACTTCTATGAAAGAGTTTCACGTCTTGATCGTCGGATATCATTGAGAAATAGGAAGATCCAAATATTTATCAAATTATTCCCATGAGTAAAGAATCAAGCTACAAGTCTCGATCTATACAAAAACGCACTGGGTTTTGTCTTTCTTTCTCTTTCGGTTTCATTGATAGCAGAAGAGCCTTAGGGGCGCTAGCACTTTACTAATATAATGCAAAAAGGGGCCTGAAAAACGTAATAGGCTGCTACTCTAGGCTCGCTTCGCTTCTTCAAGCTCCGCCCATTAGTGAAGACTAAAGCGCTAACGCGCCAACTTTTTTTTTTTTTAGTAAAGCCGCTAAGTGCTCACGTTTTTTGTCTGGGTGGAAGCTGACGGCAGGGCTTGCTTAACCACATACATGGAATTGGGATCTATCTCTCTCGCATGCAACTCTTTCTATCGGGAAAGCCTCGCTTATTCAAAAAAAAAGGGCTGATTATTTAGAACCCTTTTTGCTCATAAGTAAGTAAGCGCTGGTAGGAGCGGCGGGAGGATGATGAGTATATAAATAAATAAAAACCAAAAATCAGAAATTCAATGGCAAGAGACATTTTATATCGATAGAGGAAATAACCATGTGAAAACCAGGGCAGGGATTCTCTACAATGCACCGTAGACCAAAAGGGATGTAGCGCAGCTTGGTAGCGCCCTTGTTTTGGGTACAAAATGTCACGGGTTCCAATCCTGTCTTGTCATCCCTACCTATTCCTTATCCTCTGGGCAGTAACGAGGAATTCATTAAGATCGAAAAAATTGGACATACAAAATATGGATGTATTGGGGGTACAAAAAGCATCCTTTTTTCTTTACAGTCGTATCTTATCTACTGTGATAAGAAAACGCTCTTAGTTCAGTTCGGTAGAACGTGGGTCTCCAAAACCCGATGTCGTAGGTTCAAATCCTACAGAGCGTGATTCCGAATCAACAGACTCCATTACCGAGATATGACAACTCTTTTTTAATTTAAAGAAATAGTCAAAATAATTGTATCGAATCCATTTGATATTTTGGAACGAAAACGACCAACTAACACTTTGACTTGACTTTTTTTTTTGATAGGAAAAGCTAAAATGAATCAAAATAAGACAAGAGTACATCGTTGAGAACCGCAGGCTCCAGCCATGACGGACACTCTTCGACCCACACCAATTCATTCTCTATATTGTAAGAAAACTTAGCTAAACTATGAGCCGCTGTATTATTGTATTACCTTTCCTTCTCACATGATTCAAATCAGATGACCTTTTCTGGTGTGTTAGATCCATCAAGATAGGGCCAAATGGAGAAATCCTTCCTTCCTATGCGGAGCTCTTACCACATTAGCGTAGCGGAATCACTTTCAATGACTACATCTAGGAAAGGAATCCCATCTCCAATGCAAATCAAACTCAAAATCTCACCGCTGCAGCCTCCATTGAAGGACTCTCATCTTGCCTTGCCTAAAACTCCTCATCGACTTTGACCCTAATACAAAAAAAAACTGCACTATCTCGCAGACCAAAGCCAGCCGCATGTACATTTTGTAATTCAGCAGCATCTACATTCACCTGCGATTGTCTCAGTTGCTCCTGCTAGATGCCGAGATTCATAGGTTGTCCTTCTCTCTCCGGCCGGACCAGCCAGTGAGATTATCTACTTCAAATAGGTGATAGGCTCTCCAACCAACTCAGTGGATCTCCCTTCAGTCGTACACCTCCTATCTCCTCACGCATTGGAAAGTGCGCTATCGGACATCTCCTGCTGCCTTTCCCTAGCCTTGACTGATCTTCTTACTTCCTTCTTTATTTTCCTCGGATGTGAGGGATAGTGTCTCGTCTCATGGCAAGCAAGCCTGTCCCTCTCCACTACCTTAAATAGGTGTCTCCGTTGTGGTGTAGGAGTCTGGAGCAGACGTGGTAGAATCATAAGAGAGGGATTCCTCACCTGTTTGGCTCCGAAAGTAGTGAGATTCTTGCCATCTGAGTTCAGAGAGCTTGAAACCAAAGCTTGGCTTTCTGACTTTCCTTTCTCTTCCGGTCGAAATCGAAAGATTGACTTACCCTAATGGCATGGCACACTTTTTAGATGTGGTACTTGAATCAAGAGTACCTATCTCGTTTTCAGAGATGGTAAAAAAGTCTCACTCGGGAAACTAAGCTCTAAAGTAGCAGATAGCAAAACACTCCTTTTCTCCCTGGACCGGATTCTATACTTGATTCTTTAT
>JANZLX010000207.1:24870-35280 GCA_025531955.1 Erythroxylum orinocense
CATATCACGGGAGGAAACTTTGCACAGAGTTCCATTACTATTAATGGGTGGCTCCGTGATTTCTTATGGGCACAGGCATCCCAGGTAATTCAGTCTTATGGTTCTTCATTATCTGCATATGGACTTTTTTTCCTAGGCGCTCATTTTCATTTTGTATGGGCTTTTAGTTTAATGTTTCTATTCAGCGGTCGTGGTTATTGGAAATCACTTATTGAATCAATCGTTTGGGCTCATAATAAATTCAAAGTAGCTCCTGCTACTCAGCCTAGAGCCTTGAGCATTATCCAAGGACGTGCTGTAGGAGTAACCCATTACCTTCTGGGTGGAATTGCCACAACATGGGCGTTCTTCTTAGCAAGAATTATTGCAGTAGGATAAGGGCTAGGAGGATTTGAAAGGCATTATGGCATTAATCTTTCCAAGGTTTAGCCAAGGCTTAGCTCAGGACCCCACAACTCGTCGTATTTGGGCTACCGCACATGACTTCGATAGTCATGATGATATTACGGAGGAACGTCTTTATCATCATATTTTTGCCGGGCAATTAGCAATAATTTTTCTGTGGACTTCCGGAAATCTGACAAATGTAGCTTGGCAAGGAAATTTGGAAGCATGGGTACAGGATCCTTTACATGTAAGACCTATTGCTCATGCAATTTGGGATCTTGGTCAACCGGCTGTGGAAGCGTTTACTCGAGGGGGTGCTCTTGGCCCAGTGAATATCGCTTATTCGGGTATTTATCAGTGGTGGTATACAATCGGTTTACGTACTAACGAAGATCTTTATATTGGAGCTCTTTTTCTATTATTTCTTTCTGCCTTATCTCTACTAGCGGGGTGGTTACACCTACAACCGAGATGGAAACCGAGCGTTTCGTGGTTCAAAAATGCTGAATCTCGTCTCAATCATCATTTGTAAGGACTATTCGGAGAAAGCTCCCTGGCTTGGACAGGACATTTAGTCCATGTCGCTTTTCCTGGCTCCAAAGGGGAATACGTTCGATGAAATAATTTCTTAGATGTATTACCGCATCCCCAAGGATTAGGCCCACTTTTTACAGGTCAGTGGAATCTTTATGCTCAAAATCCCGATTCAAGTAGTCATTTATTTGGTACCTACCAAGGAGCAGGAATGAAGTAACTGGTTCGATAGGACCAGGAACAGGAGATTACCGCTCTTTGCTTTTCCTTTTAGAGAATCGACTGTGAACTCTGGTCATGGCATGGCAAGCTGTGCTATCCTTCTTTTATATAAGTCGTTTTGATCCCCGCTAAAGGTAAGCAGGGGAGATCTTTGAAGAGCATCAAATCCTGATCTTTTCAATCGAAGAATCATAGCTATCAGTGCATTAGCAAAGCAGACCCAGAAAGAGAGAGTACGGGAGAGTTATTCTTTTGCAAGAATGGGCATTACCGCAGCTTTGACTCTGTTGCAGGAAGGACTACTTGGAGTTCCATACCATGAAAAATGGAAATGGCTATCAGTTCTGACTCTCCTGACCCGAGGTAAGTAGTTCGGCTAAGCCGGAAATGCTTTGCTTTGTGAGGGAAAAGCAGGCACAGCTCACGCACGGCACAAGAGGCAAGGAACTTTCAAATCGATCCCATATCCGGTGAAAGGCCAAGGCAATAAAGAATCAAGACCAGGCGCAAGGCCAAAGGCAGCATAGTATAGAAAAGCTCTTACTGATTCAAGTCTTGGAGGAAGGGCAGCTACTTACTATAAGAGAGGCCCCGGCAAAGTCAGCATCTTACCTGGAAATTTCCTTATTAAAATCACCCAACTCGGCAAAGTCAGCATCCTTTTTTATTAACTGAGAATGCCCTTACTTAATGTTAGCCTTTTAACGGCAGCTACACATTGGTCGAGACTCACACGACAGTCGATACTCAGTATTTCGTTTAGCTAAGTGAAGTGGCCTGTATCCTAAAATAGTCAACCCCACCCTAATAGAACATCTGCTTGAACTCCCGATCTACTTTGAAACAAACAAACTTCTCGAGCTGGATTAAAAGATTTTTATATTCATTCCCTGCTTACTTTCTTTCCAAAGCCCCGAAGCCCAGCTACTCATGCCAAGCAGCTAACTTCGAGCTAGAACTAATGTAATGGATTAGCATTAAGAGTCAGTTCCCAGGGGGGGCTTTCTTTCCTATGCTTGCTGGCTAAAAAGAGTTTCCTTCCACACGTGCACTGAAACCAGAGTCTGCTCCTCTACTCGCCTTAGCCTGCTATCTCATCCAACTCGTCATAGAATAAGGTAATGTTCACACCCTTTCTTCTTGTCATGGCGAGGTAGGGGGTCCTTCTCCATGCCAAGTGGAAATCTTGGTAATCATTCCAAGAAAAAATTGGCATTGTAGATAGAGACTAGAGTCAAGCATTCAACATGTTTTTCGAATTGCTAGAAACGTCTTTTATCGGTTGGATAATTTTCAATCTTATCCTAATGAAAAAATGGTAGAATTTTTGTTTGTTGGGACCCATATTCTATGCCATGGAAATTCACCATATCTTAAGCTCTTCGCAGCTTATCCATTCAACAGTGTTAGATAAAGACCCCTTTCTTCATCACTTTTTATATGCCATTCCTTCTCTTCTCCTGTTGAGAGGCTCAAGCTTTTTGGCAAAGCCTTGTCACCTTGGCCACCACTTCTCCTTGGAGAGTCACATGGGACTGAAATTACACACTTTACTAAGTAAAAATAGGGAGGGGGGAACCCTGGTTCCTCATCAGCTGATTCTGAAGCCTCTGTTGTATTGGCTTCAGTGGCATCCACTGCGTTCGTTTTTTCCTTCTGAAGAAGCGTCTCTTATTTCGGCTCGTTGGGTTTGATTCGTAAACCGGTGGAATTGCATGATTCTTTCTCTTTCTTTCATAACCATACCCTCCTCTGTTGAATCGATTCGTGCTCTTGACAGCGTCTCCGATTCTGGTTCTAAACTCACCCCCCTTTTGGGTCGGAGCAAAGCGCTAGCTTGAAGCTCTAGCCGGGGCCGAGCTGAGCTTATAAAGATATACGGCATGATTTAATAAAGGTGATGAAATCATTCAACTCATGTGTTTGTCGTGGATCATAGAGGCGGATTAAGATCAACTGCCTCCACCATTGGTTGTTCTTAATCTAAATCCCGTAGGAATGCTCTTGGTCTTGATAAAACCAGATCAGGATCAATTGCTGCTATCATTCCCTATGCTTCTGCGTCCCATACCCCAACCCCCTTAACTAATAGATGCTAGTTGGGGGGACTGCTCGCTTTGGCAACAGGGGGCTCAAGAACTAACTATAGGTATGCTTCGAGCTCCCGATCCGAGAGGGACGCGACGCGAGATAATGATGGGTCAACCGCGACTGGAGCTGCTGGTGGACCTGCTGCTTCCGCTCGGTGAATATCATAGGCCCTCATTCTGGTTTTGGATAAACGACTGGATTGGGATCTGATATTCTATTCCCATCTGCTTCTGGAAGTGGATATGCTAAGCGGTGGTGGTGCGTTGAGCAGCTCTGAGTTCCGTTTGCCGGGCCCCTGACGGTAGGCTATACAGCAGGCTAGAGACTTATGCTGTGCGCTGCCAACAACTGCGATGAATTCTTGGCTCCCGCTAGTAGGGCTAAACAACTGGACCGTTGAGTAACTGCTCTGTAAGACTACTGAACGACTAGTCCGTGGGGCTAGACCATTCTTCCACGGGGTATGATTACTGCACTGCAGATACTGACCTTATTTCTTCGAGGAGCACAATCAACAGCACTTCCAACGCCTTCATCGGAGCAAAAGCGGGCAAGGGAAGTCGCCGGGTAGTACTCTAGGGTAGTTTACTTCCCCCTTACCCAACTGTGGGAGAAGAAGGATTTTTGAAGCTCCTACGGTTTGATGATTGCTTCAATCAAGAATGGGTTATGCATTCCATCATCGTGCCCTTCTACGAACGAGGGAACCTATTAATTATATGGCCACCGCTACGACGGTAAAGACATAAAAACCCACGAGTGAATGGTGTCGAAATGGCGATTGAAGCGTCGGAAATAGCCAATGCGCTCATATATCGAATTGCGCGGAACCCACTACCAATACCTTTTCGATAACAAAGCCCTCGACCAAGGGATTAACCCGAAATGAGTGATTCCTGCCGCCCTTCGGTGGTATAGTAGGATGGATAGCAAAGCCGTTAAAGCCCTTCGCTTAGTGAGCCCCTCTTCGAGCCTCTACTGAATTCCGCTCGCCCCGGTCGTAGCGTTGACAAGATAAAGGAGAACAGCCCTGTCTGTTCTGCTACTTCCTTCGAGTTGACAAAGGAGAACAGCCCCCCTCTTGTTGATAGAGAGCTTACTGCCCCGCCCTTTATAGTCGCAACTGTTGTCATGGAAAAAGAGTTTGTTTTTTGTCAAAGAAGCATGCTTAACACAGCCTATAGCGTAAAGGCATTCGAGCTGTGTCTAAACTCAATTAAGGGTAAGGGCCTGTACTCTCTCTTCTGTAGATAGGCTATCCCTTTCGGCTATGGTATGGGGGAAGGGAAGTGAGATCTACCGATTGATTTTTTATTAGATGAGCGGCCGTACTATGATCGTTTGGGAGACATGGCCCCACGCACTACACACAAGACAAGAATGAATTGTTATGCGGTCGGTAAACTCTTTCTGCAGGCAGCCTATCAAATCAGATCACTTTTTTTGTAATATGTCGTTCCCTCATTTACATGTATTCGGTCAACAATTCCATTTTGATGTTCCTGCTCGTGCCCGGAGAGATAATGGGCGCTACTCCCCCTCTTCCCGTTCTACTGGCCAAAAAATGCCGACCATTCACAGTTCTGGGGTTAGGTCGGATAGGACCAGACCAAATCGGCTGGATCTGTGGAATCTGAACGGATCAGATCCAATCGGATCTTCTCGTAACTTCGAGTTCAGGTGCCGTACCGCGGCCGGACCGGAAAGGAAGGGGACAGCGAACCTCCTGCCAAGAGGCCAAGGTTGCTTACTAACTCTCAGCCACTTGTTAGAAAGAAGTGCAGCTTTCTTTTCGGGGGGAGGGAAGGAAAAAAAAAAGAAGGCTGTAAAGTTCGATTCAATTTCCTCCTTTGGTAAAGATTGGCTTTCATTTTTAGAGGATGTGATTGGAATTCGTCTTTTCTTTGTTTGTATCACCGAGACACCAGAAGGGCCGGCCATATGTACTGTACCTAGGGAGACACCCGGCCCATTCAAATAAAAATAGAACGAGCACCTACGACTAAGGGGAATGGAATGTCGACCACAAGGTAAGATGATCTTCTAATACGAGGGAGAGTGACTGGTCAAGTCATGAAACTTAGTCATTTTGATCAACATGGCTGCAAGTGGACTGGGTTTATGTGTTTGAACTGACTACGACCAAGCTGCTTCAACCAAAAAAGGGCGACCCCTATTCAACTATTCAAACCGAAAGAAGTACCTCACCTCACTTACAAAGAAGTAGTTGGAGCTGGGCTCCGAACTATGAGAGTTTGCTTTTCTTTCATCTTTCTAAAAGTGATCTGTCTGATCAAACAAATAAGGGATCAGACCGCTCCGGGTGTTCGAACTAATCATTAATAGTCGGCTTCATTTGTATCCTTTCGGTATGCGTTGCGAACACTTTCATTTTTAGCGTCTCACCTTCTTTAGAGAAGCAAAACTCGAACGGATAGAGCGGATGGTCCAACTACAGAACTTTTTCTTTTTCATTACTTTCATGGTCGTGCCCCGCGGCACGGCAGCACCCGTACTATTGAAATGGTTTGTCAGTAGAGATGTTCCCATAGGTGCCCCTTCTTCCAATGGTACTATAATTCCTATTCCTATCTCTTCATACCCTCTTTTGGTTTATCTACATTCCAGGAAATTCATACGCTCCATGGACGGAGAAAAAAGTGGAGTCTTGGTCAGAGTAAGCCGCCCTATTCGATTACCAGGCATAATTGGGAGAAGCTCACCCGAAACTAGAGCGAGAAACGCCTTTTTTTTTTTCGTTCCCATTCTTCATTTCCTTCTTAGCGAATCCAAGGTATCATATTTAGAATCTTTCTGCGGTGTGCTCTGTTTACTATTCTTTTGTACTTTCTTCTCTTTACCACGCGATAGGTCAGCGAAGCGTGAGCGGGCGCGGAGAAGCCAAAGACTTCGGCCTAACGGGAATGAGCAACGACGAAATGACAAGATGAGGTGCTCCCGGCACCCCCATTTCGAAATTTTGGTCGAGGGAAAAAAACCTGTAGCTTTCCTTCCTTCGTCGGGCGGTGCTTGTGTGGGGGGTGTGCCACCAGAAATCGGGCTTGAAGCTCTCGCCTTACCAACGAGCCGACAGCTGATGGCTGTTGGTCACGACTACTACCAAAAAGCTCCAATGAAGATGAATATTTCACATGGAGGAGTGTGCATCTGTATGTTGGGTGTTCTTTTGTCGTGCGACCCGGCGGCTTATGTGCGACCTGTGGCCCACGCCTCCTATTTGTTCAGGGCGGGCGGCGTGAACTCTGATTCGATCCGGGTATTCAATCCCGCCGCTGAGATGCTCAGTTGACTCCTTAACCTTGATAGGAAGATGGCTTATTCAATAATTCGTGCATAAGGGTAAGGAACTTTGGATGAACTAATGCGAATGGGTGTCAGCTTCGCTGCTCGGAAACACCCAGTGCTGACCACACTGAGAGACACGAAAGCGCAGGTAACGCCAGTTGGCGAAGTGGCGTTAAGCATCCCTAGCGGTACGAAAAGAGAGGTCGTGATGATATCATCTACGTCCGTACCGCTCCTCGTGGAGTAGATCCCGCATCCAACCATGACCAGGGAACGGGAAAATTCCCACTACCGCTGGCAGGCCAGCCGGGCCGTGAGCGCGGTGGGAACGGACTTCCCAAAAAGCCAGCCCCGGGCCGGGGTCAGCATAGAATGAAGGGGACGGCCCTAACTAATGTTGTGTTGGCTTTGCCAACTTCTTGGGTTGCGGGCGGAGAAAGAGCGGACGTGGGGACTCGGGTCGGGGCGCAGCCTAACTAAGAGAGCCATTCCATTTAGGGCGAGACAGAATGGGCGGGCACGAGCGGTCTGGTGTCCGAGCCAATTGGTCATACGACGACTACTTCACTTATTTTTTGAGTATTAGCCGCCTACCCCGGAATGAAATGGGATGGAATAGAATAGAAAGAACTCGAAGCGCTAGCGCTATAGGATTGATTTTTTTGGGGGGGTTGTGAAGAAGCAAGCTTATCCCCGCCCCGACCGACAGCTTCTGGGTCTCCCCATCTTTCCTAAACTTCCCCCGGTCTTCGGCCCGAGCTGTATGAGGCAGAAACTCGTTTCACGTACGGTTCGGAGGCCGAGCCCCACCCCAGCAGTAATGGTGCGGCTTAGGTCAACTAACACAAAGAAGATACAGTTCACTCAACGATTTCCTTTGGGTTCCGAACTCCATATGGGGAAGGAACGTTGTTGTTTGCGAGGTCTCGATCATTTACATGGACCCACTTTTCATTCTATTTGTGGGAATTTGATGATCTATAAACCCTCCCTAAGGAACGATCGGCTCATGTTTGAGCATGATGAATCACTTCGTGCCGACCTCTTTCTAATAAACTTTCCGGCCTCATATGAGAATGGAAAACTGGAGCATTTTCTGCATCGGTGGATGAAGAATCGCGAACATAAGAATTTCTGGTTGATCATGTTCCCAGAAAAAAGAGACTTTCGAGAAAGGACGAGCACGACTGAAGTGGCTATACATACAAATCTATTTACGGATCTATATGCTTTGATTGGAACTGGAAGTGGAAGAAAAGGCGGCTGGTATACCACCATAATGAAACTGCCTTTTATTTTTTTTATTCGGATAGGATTTATGTTGGCTTCGTTAGGAGGCTCGCGTAGTTTGTTACGTCAGCTCCAAAAGGATAAGTTGCGTTGGCATCGAGAAAGTTCCGTGGAGTTCATAATTGCATAAAAGGAGTCCAAGTAATGGCTGCGGCGCGTCTCGGCACTTCAGAGCGGGTCGGCAGGCGGGCGAGACAGAATGGGCGAGCACTACTAACCAAGCCAAGCCTAGTTCTCGCCGATAGACGCTGGTAGCTTGCTTCCAAGCCTTGCCTTATATAACAAATAGTTTTGGTCATGGCCCGAAGGAGCCTTAAGCACTTTTACAATGCTTAAGTAAAGGCCCCATCCCTAGCTACTAGTGCTTTATTTAAAAAAATTAGAGGCATACTATCAGAAAGAGCTTCCTTGACCAATTGGATAGATCAATAAAATCAAAGTAGCAGCTGCAAATAGACTAGCGAACTCTTCAGCAAGCCGCTCATCAAAGGATGAAGAATCAGTCATGACTTGCTCTCTACCGACGATCGAGCTAGCTGACGCTCCCTATGAGATTCAGACCCTTCTCTTCTGGTGAGGAGGATGATCTCGATATTAAATGAAAAGGCTGATTTACTTGAAAAGAAGAAACTAAAAAAGGTTGGACTCTTTGGTCCTTTGAAAAACTAGAAAAAACATTCAAATTATCTTGAAACAATTGGGCTCCTAGGCCCGTAAAATCTTTATTGACTTGATCCGGTGAAACTACTGAAGATGTAAACTGAAAAGACGGGGCTGATTGGCCCAAAGAGATGATCGAAGGAGAGTGAGCCGCTGGGCTCGATGACGCGGCAACATTCACTTCAGCTCAGATTTGTGCCCAATTCCTCCATTCACAGAATGCCCTTATCAATCAAACTTTCTCTCTCTTACCGGAACTACCCTCTGCAGCTCCATCTTCAGCAGCTGCTCAATCTTTCATTTCTAAAATAAAACTTGGATGTCACGGGACTTGATTTTCTCACTTTCTACCTTGCCTTTTTTCCATCTTTAGCAGTGGAATATGAATCGGTTTCATTCCGATCTTCACTGGTCTGAGACGGCCCTTCGGACCCATTTCGGGACACTGCTGAAGGGCTCATTGGGCCCGCCAGTTCCTCGATCAAAGGAAGAGAAGCTGCTAAGATTGAAAACATATTGAAGATCTTTGCCGTCCCTCACTCTCACAAATGAGATGGAAATGAACACAACTACAGTGTACCCCTAAATTGATTGACAAAAAGTGGAAATCACGCCTAACCTCCTTTCAAGCCATTACTTACCCTTGCCCTTGAGCTTGAACCCTCATTCAATCTATATCATACCAGCCCGCTAACTACCATTGAACCGACTCGAACCTCCTGCAATCTATAAAGAATTTTTTCGAAAAAAGTTTGCTATATCAAGTCGATCCACCAACGTGAATGACACACCCCAATAGCGGGAACTTTTGCAGGAAAGAACCTAGGAATGATTCTTTGTCTGCTGTTCCCAGCTCTCTAATAAGAGCCCCATAAAAGTCAAAGTGAAGCCCTATGACTTTCCAATTTAAATATGCTTAACGCAGGCAAGCCGAACTCGGATCTTTAAATCAGTCTTTTTGAAAGAATGAAATTAGCGCCCTTTCGGTGCCAGCTGCACTCACCCTTTGCAGGAAAATCAGATGCTTACATGCAAGTCGAAAGGAAACTATACCAGCCAGGTCAGACTTTGCAACTGAAACATGGAGGAGAGTCGGTTTGCCAACAATGGAAAACTGAACTTCTTCTTGATGATGCTTGGCTTTGAATTCAGCAAATTATTTTGAAGCTGATTGGGCAGAAATTGGGTTTCCACCAGTCTAGTCTAAGGCTTGAAACCCCTACTCCTACTCCTACTCAGTTGAATCCGGTGAGGACTTTCAGATATGGTCTGAAATACTCTTTTTAGGATAGTACTCAAAAATGGAAGTAAGACAGCTGCTGATATAACTTCGTTCGGTACTTAGTCGGCCGAAAGTTCAAAAGAGCGTACTCTAACTCCAACTTTAATAACCTACTCTTCTTCGGTTGATGAACGAACTCCTACTCCAACAGAATGGAAGGCAGAAATGATTGATGCCCTTATTACTCGAAATGCAGGGGAGTCTCTTATGAGTCCAACTTGGCTTGGGAGAATCCTACAGCAGACAACAAGAATCAATCCGTAACTTACAACGAGCTCGAAATTCGCGGTTATTGAAGTGGAGCATTGATGAAGACCTGGCTTTGAAAGATCCAATGGCAGAGCATCGAAAGATGGTTTCAATTAAGGTGGGTAGCCTTTAGACTGGAGTGCTCCCTCCTGACTCTTCTGTACCATTCCAGAGTTTTGACCCCTCTTTGGTGGGCCCAGTTTCAAGACACAAAAGTCCCCCTTCAGACACTTCCAAAGCAAAGCATCGCGGGTAAGGTTTCATTCGTTTCATACCGAAACCGGAAAAGGAAGTTTTCCAACCATTGACAACAATCCATTGTCGAACCCTACCCAGCGGAATATGGAGGTACTTATGGCCGAACGGGCCAATCTGGTATTTCACAATAA
>JANZLX010000207.1:43821-75107 GCA_025531955.1 Erythroxylum orinocense
TGGTGGAAGGCCCCCCTGAGTCAAAGGGAGAGCTTCTGCACCTCTCTCCAAGAGATAGGATTCGGTATCTGAATCGGCTGAAGGAGAGTGAAGAGGCGGCTACTCTCCCAGCCGGTAAAGCCTTCAACCCATCATCAAGAACAACGTGACTTGGTGCATTCAACTCCCCCGATGGCAGAAGTGACAAAGCAGATTTTCCTTCTATTCTATGTGGATGGGATCCAAGTGATCGAAAAAGGCCCCATGTTTTTTGACACAGATTTGATTACTGGGGGCGATCACGAAAACACCGTTAAAAAGGCTATACCATCGATTTGCCTTGCTGGTCAAAAACAGGTCAAAAAAAGAGTTGTTTTGCTTGCCTTTAATTTTATATAATAATATAGGGGCGAGTTGAAAAGTTTCATCTGTCTGTTCGCTAAGGAAAATGGGTTTAGTTATTTGACCCACACTCATTTTTCTGATCTAGCAATGAAGGAAAGGCAGCTTTACCGGTTTCCCGATAGAGAGGTTGGTTCGGCATTCCCTTTCCCGGATCCAATTTGCGAGAGCTAATCCTTCCCTGGGGGGGAATTGGTGCTGACTGGTTTCAACATCAACATAGAGGGCGAGGTCAACACGTTTGCGGCATCTCGCTCCTAAGGAAATGCTCCTCATTTGTTTTCCAGGTAAGGTAAAATATTCTAGATTTCCAGTCTTGTAATGAAGGAAGGTGCTTCAAATTAGTCTTTATATATGACCCCTCATGAGAAATGAAAAAATGGTTTATGATCTTTCTGACCAATGCCTGAGGGAAAGATATCAGTTTGATCACATCCTCATATACAATTTGATCAGATGGGTCAGCCCAAAACCAATAGCAATCGCGCACCTAAACAACAACATAGAAAGAATTGGTCTTATCCTAGTGGGGCAAATCCCCTTTTCTATGAGGTAGGTAGGTCGAATAGGCTCACTCAGCCTGGGAACAATCTCTTTTCTTTCAGTATGAAAAATGGCTTTATTGTTGAGGAACGGAACTATTAGTGGTGGGGCAAAGCACTATGTAGACTTCATCCGAAGCGGTTGTTCTCTCTGCTTATCTTTTTAAGAGAAGCAATAAAAAGAGCCCTGGGAAAGGTATCGAGACTGGGGATCGTAGTCTCAATCCTAAGCTTTTAGAATCTTTCCTACAAACTCCAATATCAAATATCAGACAAAAAGAGGTATACCGCAGGGGTGTCCCCTCTCTCCGATTCTAATGAATATCTTTACTTTATTCACTTAAGATTCAGACACTTATGAATCAAGAGGATAACCTATGCTATCTACGATATGCGGATGATATGATCGTTGCTATAAAAAACCAGTGCGATTCCGAAGCGGTCTACCTTCGTTTTCAAAAGTTATTAAAAAGCGATTTGGAATAACTTCAGCTCGAGGCAACTTCTCTAGACATGATCAGAATCCGAGGAAAGCCTTCCCCTCCCTTCTTTATTTATAGTAGTTCTATGCCTTCCCCAGCTTGAAGTAAACTCAACTCTACTCTCTTCTCGGAGTTTCACTGTGGAACTAAGGCATCTACTTCACTAATGAGTGGGAATCCCGGATCTCTGTCTGAAAGCAGGCTTTATCGACTTTCTTTGTCCGATACCCATACAAAAGAAGTTCACTGAAAGCTAAGTATTCTTTCTAGGCGTGTTAGCATAAACCTCTTCTCTTTCATCACAGTCTCGGAGTTTCAAACAGATCTTCAAATAAGTAGCTGAGGGGGAGACATCTCCAGATCGACTAAACGAATAGGGAGAGGCGGGAACCAGCTCAACAGAAACGGAATAAGGAGACGGAGCAGGTTGAATGTCCTTCCTTCGATCCGGGATATGCCATTAAACAAAGATCAGGGGATTCGATTCTTCCCATTGACTGAGGAGCTCACCCTATATTATTCGCCAAAGGCAGTACAACAAGTGGTTGAGGAGGGAAGAAGCTTGACTTGAACGACTATCAATCGGGGAATCTACTTACTGAACTATCTCCAGAGTGGAATCCCTGTTTTCCACAGAATATGGAAAAGAATCAGACAAGAGAACAGCTGCAATATCGGCTGCAAGACCGACAGGCAGAGAAAGAGAAGGATCAATCAGGATTTGTGGGAATGGGCCTCAACCGGGGAATCACCTGAGAAAAGGAGTTTCTCTTATTAGTAAAGGACACTGAACTTCAAGCCGAAAGCCAGGAATGGAGCTGAGTCACTTGACCAGTAGCTAGAGTAGGGGAACACTGGGCATAAGTCACAGGGGCAAGGGTTCTTTCCACACCATCAGCCGAAGATGAAGCTGCTGACACAACGTTCGAAAGATGATCGACATCTGAATCTTATGATAAAAGGTTGGAATCTGAGAATATTTCTGTTGAGGCGGAGAATCAAACTCTTTCGAGTGACGTAAATAGGGTTCGGTGGGGAACTTTCAACCCACGGAGTGGTAGGGCAGGCATATCCGTCAGTCGAAGTCGAGGTGACTCCTTCTATAAAATCATAATCTATTTAGTAAATAAGGATAGTATCAAAGAACCTTGTCTCGAATCTGTGGCTACATTTTTCCCTTCATCCACGGCCGGTACGTCCTTTATTATCCTTTTTATAAATGTTTATATCGGGCGCTTTTATTATTGGAAATTGATCCATATCAACATAGTCAGTGTTGCCCACGGCGCTCTTATACTCATATTTTCCGACTTTGCTATTTTCCTTCGGTCTATTCTAAGTTATGAGTCTTGTCTTTTGCTTTCGTTCTCTACCGCATCAATTCCTTCTCTTTGTTTGCTTATTGAAGTTGCTCCCGGTCTTGCTTTTTCACTTTCTATTCATGCCTGGTCTATACCCACTGGCATCCCGCTTTTAAGGTGTTCCATCCGCTGGAACACTCTTCCTTTATCCTTAAGAAACCCCGAATAAATTCATTTCCCTTCTTTCAGTGATTGCAGTTCCTGCCCTTTCCCTGATCTTTCTAGTCGTCTGTGTGCGCGTCTCAAGCTTCAAGTTAAGCTCCAAATGGAGGGTATGAAGCCGACGTATATGCTTTCTACTTGAATCTGAAATCAGAAACTTCCATTCTTGTAAGCGCCTTTAGCGGTCCAACCAAAAGGTAGGGATTGTAGCTAGGCGAATGAATTGCCTTTGTCCTTGAGAATGAGAGTAGAGTCAGGGTCTGAGGTCGTTTATGGGTATGCCCCTGTCTTCGGATTCCGGTATGTCTTCTTGTTCTAAGCCTTGGAGTCTTCTATACTAGGTGGGTTCATCCTTTGACTCACTCCCTCCGTCTTGCATTCGGTCTTCTCTTTGTAGCCTTCGAAGCCTTCGATTCGTTCTTCAGTTGATGGTGCTCTTTTTCCCGTGCCTGTGTCAGGAGTAAAGTCGATTTCTTTTTCGCGTGGCCTATGGAAAATTCCGTATATATAATAGTCCAAAGCGAGTGACTCTTTTTCCGGGTGTGGATTTCGTTTTTTTTCTTCCAGCCTTCGAAGTCGTAGAGCGAGCTTATGCTTTTGCAGTAGTAGTCCCATCCCCTTAACCTTTATGGATATCAGGGACATTTCCTTTTGCCGGAGTTCGTTCAGTCGGTAAGTAGAGTGCGGGAATCCTCTTTTGGGTTTGGGGTTGTAGGCCCATACGCCTATGTTCTTCTTGTTGTAAGGGCTATTGCCCTATCCTTTAACCCTAATCCGATAAGCCCTTCATTCAGCGCCTAAGACTTTCTTTCTTTGTTCCGTTCCAGCTGCTTTCGTGCTTGATGGCTTCTGATGAACCAATGATAGAGATCCTTAGCTTCCCTAACAGCAGCTGTTCAATCCGTCCCTGAGCTTCTACTGGATGTCATACCGGGCATTCAGTCTTCAGGTTCAGAATGCGTCGAAAGAAGACCTTCGCCCGGATAGCCTCTTCTCGGTACTCAACTGCTGGGTTTTTTTGTTCCTGCCTGAGCAGTTGTTCAAAAGAGAGAGTCATATTGGCCTCTCGCACAGCCAGACTTTTAGTTTGCTTTATTGATTCATGGAATAGAGGTTATCTCCCTGAATAAATTCCTTTAAATCTTTAAAGAAGGACAGCTCTTTCCCTGCCTGCTTCTTGGCCACAACCAGAGCTACGGCTAGTAGTCTGAATAGGGTCCTTTGATCGCATTCTTTGCCGCTGAAGAGTCTGATCCATCTCCTATCCTTCTTGGGAAAGCAGTGGAACTAATGGTTGGCGCCTCTGATTCCGTTGCTGACTAGTAAATACTGATCGTAGTTAATAGCCGGAACGCTTCTTGCTATGGCCTTGAGCTCATGTCTAGGGGCTACCGCTCCTTTGAATGAATAGTGGTTTGGTTGAGCTGCTACTTTGCTTCCCGCGGGCTTTCCCTTTTGCTCCGTTTCAGCTCATTTTCATTCATCGTGGGACCTCATTGCTCGATCCGATCCTAGAACTTTGTTTGAGTTGCATTCCGCTTCTGTTCATTCAGAGGGAGGGTTCGCTACTTCACTTCTTTGGAAAGCAGTGGAACTAATGGCTGGCCTAGCTGGCACTTTATGCTAATCAAACTAGAAGTGAAAGTCAAGTTCTTTGAGTTGAATAGACACAACGGAACTCTTCCTCTCTAATAGGGGACGGGGTCACTGACTCAATTGAATTTCTTTAAGGGAGGGCGAGACTCTGATAGCTGAAGGGCGGTCCTTTGAATCTCTGACTCGAATGTTCGAGCTAATGTAACGGCTGTTTCCGGTAGTTGGAGTTTGCCTTGATGTCAGAAAGGTGTCCAGTTCAGAAGGTGCGAAAGAATAGCTATTCTCTTGCTCGTGTCTTGGCCACAACTACTGCTACTGCTCGTAGTCATAGGAAGAGCTCATAGTCTCGAAATTGCTCGCCCGAATCTACTTTTCTCTCAGTTTCTTTCTGTCTGTGGGACTGGCTAACCAACAGGGTCAAACTCAAGCTTGCCATTCAGAGGAGTTTATCCTGTCCCGTGCATTCCAACATCTTTCGATCAATAGTCCCCCTCATTCTATCCACCGTGAAATATAGCCTGACAGTAGTCGAACCTGGTTCACCTCTTTTACATTTCGATCAAGGAAGTCGAAAATCAATTGATAGAAATTGCTTAAAAATATGGTTGGTGTAATTTCAGTCTTTCCGTTTCTATCCGCATTGTCATCAGATCCGTTCCTCTTCAGAAAAGGACAAGAGAAGAGGAGGCGGCTGACAAGAAAGAAAGCACACCAACTGTTCTGTCACTGTTCACAATCCATATAGATATAGAAAGTGTGCAGTTAGGGAACAAGCAACGGATTGAACTTAAGAAAGCCGTTCGCTAACGCGCATCCGTTTTCTTGCTAGGTAACCAGTCTTTACTTAACTCGATCCAAGCTTGACTTAGCTCAAGCAATGCCCAAAGACTCCCATGCCTTTCTTGGTTTGACCAACCCAACCGGCGATTTCCGACAAGTCTTTACTCATTTTTGTTGGAGAGCAGAGCTGTCAAAGACGAAAGCAAAGCAAATGAAATTTCCGGTTTCGGAGAATCAACAATTAGAGAATCAAGAAGTAAAAAATCGAAAAAATAATATAAAAAGAGAACTAAAAAAAAAAAAAATGAATGAAGAAAAGAAAGCATTTTTAAATACACTTTCGGATGTCCTATGTAATGATCTAATCAGACGTCGTAATCTAATTAATAATAGAAAAAGAAAAAATATCCTTCGCCCCTTATCTCCTCATCTTCCTATTTATAAGCCACAGCTGACTTCGACGTTTCCAATTTCCCATAGAATCTCCGGGGCTTTCCTAGCCACTATAGTTTTGTTTTTTTATCTTATTTGTCTGAAAATAGGTTTGCTTTGCTTCACCTATGATAATTTCTACCAATTCTTCTTTTATTCATCAAAGCTCACCCTAATCTCCGTCGAGATGACTGCCTTAGCCCTGTCCTATCATCTATATAATGGGGTTCGTCATTTATTGACGGATTTTTCGGGATTTCTCTTTCTTAGAATTGAAAGAAAAAGAAGTCAGGCTATGGATACCATGACCGATCACCATCGATAAAGAATCATCTTTCTAAATCACTTCGGGTGAGCGGGGCCTTCAAGCATCCGAAATACGCCGGGGTTATAAATGACATAGCATTCCTGACGTACTGAAGTGTTAACATTTGAATTTCTCAACCATTCCACGTTCCCGAAATGGATCCTATCAAATATTTCACATTTTCTATGATCATCTCTATTTTAGGTATTCGGGGAATCCTCCTTAATAGACGAAATATTCCTATTATGTCAATGCCAATTGAATCAATGTTATTAGCTGTGAATTTGAACTTTTTGGTATTTTCCGTTTCTTCGGATGATATGATGGGTCAATTATTTGCTTCATTGGTTCCAACGGTGGCAGCTGCGGAATCCGCTATTGGGTTAGCCATTTTCGTTATTACTTTCCGAGTCCGAGGGACTATTGCTGTAGAATTTATTAATAGCATCCAAGGTTAAACATGACTCCTAGATAATTACCAAAATACGAAGATCTCTTCTTTCTTTTTTATTTTGACTCGGTTGGCAGGGTCAGGGCCTTTCTCGCTGGGCGAGCGCATCCGATTCCAAAGTCCTTTCCTAAACAACTTCCCGTTCAGTTGCTGAAAGATAGAGATAAGCTTTCTAAATGAGATGGAGTTCCACGAATATGCAGGCTAGAAAGATGTTATTTGCTGCTATTCTATCTATTTGTGCATTAAGTTCGAAGAAGATCTCAATCTATAATGAAGAAATGATAGTAGCTCGTTGTTTTATAGGCTTTATCATATTCAGTCGGAAGAGTTTAGGTAAGACTTTCAAAGTGACTCTCGACGGGAGAAGGAAGGCTATTCAGGAAGAATCGCAGCAATTCCCCAATCCTAACGAAGTTGTTCCTCCGGAATCCAATGAACAACAACGATTACTTAGGATCAGCTTGCGAATTTGTGGCACCGTAGTAGAATCATTACCAATGGCACGCTGTTCGCCTAAGTGCGAAAAGACAGTGCAAGCTTTGTTATGCCGAAACCTAAATGTTAAGTCAGCAACACTTCCAAATGCCACTTCTTCCCGTCGCATCCGTCTTCAGGACGATCTAGTCACAGGTTTTCACTGCTCAGTGAGTGAAAGATTTGTCCCCGGGTGTACGTTGAAAGCTTCGATAGTAGAACTCATTCGAGAGGGCTTGGTGGTCTTAAGAATGGTTCGGGTGGGGGGACAAGAGTTGTCATAATATAGAACCATGAACAACAATCTTCCCGACAAAGTGATTAACTATTTAATTCAACTCATTGAGAAAATCGATTTTTTGGTTCCGTCCGCAGTGTGTATTCTAGCAATATGGAGAGTAGCGCGTCTGCGCAATTTGACATTGGACAATTATAGAGAAAAGGTTGACGAAAGTGTTGCCGATACACTTAAAGAACAGATTTCAGATAGATTTTTGGACCCCATCTTTCAACAACAGGGGATTCCGCTCCCCCGTGGGACACGCCCCTCGGATTTATTAGAACGATTGGTAGCGCATGACCCTAATAATCTTTCTTTTCTCACTCAAATATATGACAGTTTCTCGACTTTTTGAGCGCTATTTTAAACCAATTCTTTTTTTTTATTTGGAGGTTAAAGTAGGTTTTGAGTTAGTAAGGAAAGTGTAATAGAGGATAAAGAAATGGATTGGAGGGAGGGCGGGGGCGAATGCGGAATAGAAGATTCGGGTTCGACTCCCGAGTTCGCGTATGAAAAAGGGTAAGAAAAAAGCAAAAACTCTTTTTTTTTAAGGTTAGGATATTTTGATATGATGGTGAAGCTGCTGCTGAAGGCCTTCTTGCCCTATCATCCTAAGTGTGAACCTCACTCATCTGCCGATGATCTAATGATGTTCAAAGCAGGCAATCTGAAAGCCCAAGCTTTGAAGTTTTAAGAATAATCATGTTCTGCTCTGACTTAGATGGGCTTGACTTAGACACCCTTCCTTTTCTACTCCGAAAGCAATCAGCAGCCGGGTAACCAGGAAAAGTCCTTGCCTTGCCACTACGAAGGAGGGTGGATCACGAGATTGAACTCATTCCTGGCCCCATTCCTCTCGTTGCAGATCTATTCGATCAACTGAGCAATGCAAAATTTGTCACTAAACTGGATTTGAGGTCGGGGTATCAGCAAGTTAGAATTGCTGAGGGAGACGAACCAAAGACAACCTGTGTTACTCGGTATGGGGCTTTTGAATTGATTTTATGCCTTTTGTACCTTGATGAATCAGGTATTTCATGAATATCTCGAGAAGTTCGTGGTGATGTATCTAGACGACATTTTGGTTTATAATTCATCTCTGGAAGAACATGTGGAACACCTTCGACTGGTCTTCAACAAATTGCGCGAGAACCAACTCTACTTGAAGAGAGAAAAATGTGCCTTTGCCCAACAACGCATCAAGTTCTGGGGCCATATCATTGAGCATGGCCACATTCGGATGGATTTGGGGAAGGTGAAGGCGATCCAAGAATGGAAGACCCCCTTAAATGTGACGGAATTTAGGTCCTTTCTGGGACTAGCTAACTACTATCGTCGCTTTTTGGAGGGCTACTCACGAAGGGCTACACCTCTGACTGCTCTTTTGAAGAAGGGACGAGATTGGAACTGGTCTAAAGAATGCCAAGTGGCCTTCGACGATTTGAAACAGGCGATGATAAGTGACCCAGAACAAACTTGCTCTTCCGGATGGTTTGAAGCCCTTTGAGGTACAAAGGGATGCCTCAGATTTTTGTTTAGGGGAGTCCTATTGCAGGAAGGTCACCCAGTTGCATATGAGAGTCGTAAACTGAGCGACCCAGAGACAAGATACACAGCACAAGAAAAGGGTCTATTGGCAGTAATCCATTGCCTTAGGTTAGGGTCTGGAAACACTACTTATTGGGGTCCAAGTTTGTAGTGAAGACAGATAAGACTGCAGTGAGCCATTTTCTTACGCAGCCAAAGCTCCCCCGTACGGTGGCAGGAATTCTTGGCAGAGTTCGACTTTCACTTTGAATAGTTGACGGGTCGAACCAATCAAGTAGCAGATGCTCTTAGCCGGAAAGCAGAACTAGCAGCTTTCAAATACCTTTCCCACACCTCCGCCAGCCAAGTGGCAACCTCAGTGCGGGAACATATTAAGGAGAATTGGTCTAAAGATCCTACGGCTCAAGCCCTCCTGAATTTGGTGCGAGAAGGGAAGACCCGTCAGTTCTGGGTGGAGGACGGACTTTTTGATGACAAAAAGGAAAGGGGCACCGATTGTTTGTACCGAAGGTTGGAGATTTGAGGAAGGTACTCCTACGAGAATGTCATGACGGGCGGGTCATCCGGGCTGGGCTGGCAGAGGACTTTCTCCAGGAATCTATACACTTGACCCAGCCTTCGGGGAATACAAGTTCATGTTACGGAAAGTCAATACAGCGATTGCATTGTTTATGTGTCGATTTCCTCTTCTGAAACACCACATGGAAGTCTTGGCCGTAGGGTCTTTCTTCTCTTCTTGAAAGCCTGGAGCTGGACTTATTCTTCCTTCTTCCTGACTTGATTCACTTCACCGGCTGACTGACGTCTAAGATCCTCGAATTGTATTTCAAACAAGCAAAAGCAGGGAAGGGAGGGATCGACCCAATTTTTTTTCTTGTACATACAGCGCAGGTGAAAGAGCTAGCACGAAAGTAAGAGAATTTAGGTTGAATTCCTGCGACTAAGATAGCCGTTTTTGAATAACGCTCACATAATCCTAATTTTGAATAGTTTTTAAAGCAGCGGCCATACAGTCAAATTAAAACAAAACAAGAAATTCGCTGTACCAAGCCTTTATAAATATATATCCAGTTAAGGCAGTGACTGACGGATGTTCTTTCTCGCAATCAGGCTTACCAGGGAAATCCGCCCCACCCTCAGGTTGGTGAAGGAAAGAAGGAAGCATATTCTTGGGCAGAGGCCATCAAAGTCACATACAATACAGGATGAAAGCTGCGCTGCGAGCAAGTTCCCTTTCCCTTATAACCCTTTTTTAACTTTAACTAAAAAGCGATCTAGCAGCGCTCAGTTACAGTTAACAGGGAAGACAATCCCAAAGTCACTTAGGTTGGTCGGGCAGTACAAGATCAAACATAGTGGGGTAACCTAGTCTACTTAAAGTTGGAAAGGGTAGTTACCTGACAAAGAATATAAGAGGACATTTTTTAGAAACAGCCTACGGATAGAAAGAAGGGATACCTGAAACATTCTTCCTTTCCATCAAAGGCTGTAGCGATTGAGTAGAGAACCTTATTCAAACCTGATGCGGCCATTCAATCAATAAAATGCCAATACAGGTATCCTACCGATAAAAGTCGTCAATCCATTTTTATCCAATCCCAATCTCTTACTATAGAGTAAAGCAAAGACCTTAAATAGATCCTCCTGGAAAGATTAACTCGCTAAAATGCCTATAGGAACCAGTACACTGTGATAACTGAAGACAAACCAACGAAGGAAGGCAATCGGCTCCTTGCCTCTGTCTGTTCCTTACTGGGACATGAACCCTGAGGTCAATCTTTCCCTTTCTGCTCCTCATCTATTGGCCACAGCTACAGCTAGTTTGAATAGTGATAGCCCCTTGCCATGAAGAGGGCCCGATGGTGAAGCTGCTGCGCTTCTCTTCCTATGGTTTAGTGGCATTGGAACTGCTTTCCCTCTGCCTTCACGCTCCTTGTCAGTCATAGTTGTAACTGCTTGTCCTCTTTCTTTGTCGGGTTCGGGACTCTGAATCGATCAATCGAATGGGACAACTCCGATCCTCGGTCTGTGACTGACTCGCCCATTAAGCAAGCGGCTTTCTCTCCTCTGCCTAAGATTCGAGATTGTCATATAGTCATGTCGAATAGACGGATGAGAAAGAAAGACAAAGAAGCATCACAGCGAAAGCAGAACCAAAGGGAGATGGTGCTTCCTCTTACCCATCTGATGGACTCACTTCGGTCATAGAAGGAAGAAGTCCGATATGCTTTTCAAGGCAGCTTCTCCCAATCAACGAGTGGTTAGGGCCCTTGTAGTCCGTCCTTTCTTTGACCTACCTTGAATGCAATCGAATGCTATGAGTTTACTAGACTAGCTACTGTAAATTGCTATTCTAGCACATGTGCTTCTAATAACTGTCAATTAGAAAGTCTGGGACTTAAGGAATGGAATAGGCAGCTAGCCTGCTTTACTGCTTTTCGGCTTAGACTGATTTAGTGAAGTATGCCAATCGGGGCTTGCCTTGCTCTGACTCTGGCTCTAATGGATCTTCCTTTCACTCACTGAACACCTACCTAATCTACACCTTTTTTTTTAATCGAAGGCTTGAAAGTCAATAGGATTAGACTCGCTGACAGGAAAGGTAAGGGCTTTTTTGGCTGCCTGATTTCTGACTTCTAGTTTAAACGAACCCTATGGCAGTAGTCCCTAACTCGCTTTCGGACGGAGCGTCCTTCAAAGAGCGGATTCTATTCCTTCTGTCCGTGGGTGTGGGACTAGTGCAATCATTCCCTTCCTCACAGCTCCTTCTTAGCAATTGAATCCACTACCGGTGTGTTCTAAGAGTTGGATAAAATCTTAGGATAATAAAGTAGGATATTCTCTAGTTAAAGTAGGAATGATTAAACCCCGGCTCGGCTGGAAGCATCCCACGGATCTTGCCAAAATGAGCACCGAGGGCGGGAAAGAAGGAAAAGTGAACCTCTTGCTTTGTTAGCAGCTACTTTGATCAACAGGAGCCCCCTTCTTATTATTAGTAAGATAGATAGCTTGAGCTGCGCGAAAGATTGACTGGAGAAAGTTCGCTAAGGCGCCCTTCCCTCACTGTGTCAATTTATGCTAGAGCACCAGCCTTTATCCCGCAAAAGATTAAGACAATGCAGTCCAGACCAGGAGGCAAGTCGAAGTTCAGTTCCTATTGAGGAAGAAAAACCATTAGTTAGAAAATGAATCTCATCTGTCGATTCCAAAGTCATTGATAGAGTCAAGTCAGGTTTGCTGTGAATCAAGCTTTCAATCAGTTCGCCTTCTGAGCCTATTGATTCAATTCCTAGAAAGCCCTTTTGTCCTCCTCCGCATCCTTCATTAAGTCTTACATAAAGAAGAGATAGATAGAATCGCAAAGAGTATGTTTGAAAGGGGGTCACTCTGGCGAGGAAAGAAACTCTTAATAAAAGGCCTACAGGCATGGTATTAGGGATTGATTACCTTTGCCCCTTAACTCCATAACCCCTTAACCGTTTAATAACAGCTAGAAAGCAGATAGTCTATCTGACTGATTTCTCGACCTAAAAGCAAGATCCAATTCCTTTCAAAGGAAAAAGAGGCTGCAAAGGATGCAGGAAGAAGACCCTTCTTCTCGACTTACGACAGTCAATCCGGGTTAAAGACCTGAGAATGCGATGCAGATCTAGCTAGCCTAATAGCAGAAGAATCGCCATGTGAAGCTTACGAGCTTGTGATGGGCATCGAGAAAGAAATGTATGAATGAATCTCTTGAGTTCGAATGCTTTGATGCTTTCTTACGGAAATTCTTCTTAGAAAATCCATTCTCTGACCAAGGGCAAAAAATGGCGGATTCTGTCCATATAGGAAGAAGGGCTTCCCGGTCTGTGGGATCTTTCCCTTCTAGTATCCTAGCCCCTCCAACAATATAAGAGAGAGCTGCGCTTACTGACTCGATCTCTATCGCCACTGCTGGATGAAAAGAGAATTGACTAAGAGTAGTCTTCCCCTGGAATCTGGATATCCTTAAACAATTCAGGTTTCGTCTCGTCCTCGCCCTAACGAGTAGCTTGCCTTGAAGCTCTCAAATCAGACCTAAACTATTAAGGAGTTTACTTTTCAACCCCGCTAGACGAGCTTGCATCTTTGCCATAACATGCCTGAAACGAGATCCTCGTAACATGAAGTGGAACGCCCAAGTAGAGACCCAAATCGTCGAGTGAACGAGAAATTCCACAGGTGCCTCCTCCCTATGCTATGCCGCCTAGAAGCATGCTGGGAGAGAAAGAAGTACGCGTCTTCTGATCATTAAAAAGCATGCCAGAGCACGCACAAAACTAATCCACAGTCTCATCCTCCAATGAGCACTATCTGCTGCCAAGACTGCTACAAGTGGGAATCAAGCTATTGGGACAAAGACTTCTACTGCTATTCCTACTAGTGTAACTGCAAGAGCAAGCGCTTGCCTTATCACTGAAACTAGTGAAACTAAATGGGTGGCAGGTGTAAAAGGAACTGCTATGAAAGCTGGTACTTAGACTGGTGGAATTTTCGCAGGAGCTAGATGTACCCTGAAACTCCAACAACTGACTTGGCAAGATCAATTGCTGGCAGGGAATACGTACAGGAAATAAGAAAGCCGCTAGTGCAGCTGGAAATCTGAATTATTCGAATACAGAAAAAGTGGGGTAATCCGCTATGAAAAAATAACTTTGCTTTCTGGAAGATATTGCCCTATAACCAACCTGGTTTTCAGGAGATTATTATTAGTGGAAAATAGCCCTAGCTAGATTCACTCCAGCAGCTAGGCCCCTTGGTTTCAGCTCTCTTGTGAGTTCAAATTGGTGAAGTTGACCTTGCTTTCCCTTCTGACTATGCTGTTACCTAGTAGTGAAGAAATAGCTCAAAGCTTTATTCGTTCATCAATCAGTTCAGGAATTTTAGTAAAATAAAAAAAGAATTCCTCGTCACTACTCGGATTAAGCCTTTCGACTGAAAAGTTACCAATAGAATAGGCTTTAGAGTAGCTCTTTCCAAATAGGTCGAGTAGCCATTTATAGAAATAGAATGAATTAAAAGGAGCAAAATCGTTGGGATTCACACGCACAGCCTTATCCTATGAGTCTGCCTATGCTACGCGCCTGCCTTTGAGAGCCTTGGAGCTGGTTCCCTTCGTCGGCGTCATTGAACCTCGTTAGCATTTCGAAAAGAATGTTCGGCTCAAAACGAATGGTCAAAGGAATTGATGATTCGTGTTTAGTCTCCGATCTTCGCCTAGTCTTAGAACCTGCACTGTAGAGAGGGGAACAAGCACCTCTTTCTGCCGCTCTCCTCCCAGATGTAGGTCTTCCTGGAAGTGAGAACACTGCTGCCCAACTTATAACCCGGTCACTCCCCTAGACGCCACTGGTACTATTCATCTATACTATATATGGATGACTCCTGCTTTCTCCCCAATGGAATGATCTGGACCCTTGCGAAAGGACCTAAAAATTCGACGACCTTGACTGAAAAGCTCCCAATTAGGTCAGTAGCTGTTTAGAGCCGAAGGAGCTCTATTTGGGATTCTATAGCCTACGCACTTGCCTTTAGGGGATCGAAGTTGGATGAATCTCCAGTGGTTCCTTCCATCGGCGTCATCGAACCACGTGAGCAATCCAGAATAACTGGAAGCTCGAAACGACCGGTCAAAGGAATTTATCCGTTTAGTTCTGTTCTTCTCCTAGTTTTATAGCACACCCATGTAGAGGGATCTTTCCGACGCTAAGCGCGCTGCATCTCCTGTCCAAGTTAAGAATATCTTGTCCAAGCTTGCATCCTTCTTCTGCCATTGGGAATGGAACATCTCTCCACTTGTAAGTGGTAGAAATTAAGGACTCTGTTGCAGGTTTTGGTTGATTAAAGAATCCTCTCAGAAGCCCATGTTTATTGTCAAAAACGAGACCTTTACGGGTCTTATTCTGATGGCTTGGCTCCTTGTACCGGCGTGCCCTCCAAATGCGTTATATTGGGCTTTTGAGGAGACCAGATTTTTCAACAACGGGTCTTGGCGCCTTGGCTGCTGCTTAAACAGGACATCCTCTCAGAAGCCCGTGTATATTAGTCAAAGATGTGACTTTCACAGGTCCGCTTGCTCTTTGTTAGCTATGAACAAGGAGTGAATAATCGTAGTCATTGCTCCCCTTATCTAGTAAAGTAGGTTGCACCGGTATTTTTTAGTCCAGCATGACCCTGTAGCAGAACGTCCCATTTTGGGGTCGACAGGATCCATGAAGATTTTTTTATGACCGCTGCGCTGTAACCATCAAAAATGAAAAGAATTGCTACCAATTTAGAATTTTTTGGTAGGGGGAAATTTCTTCAGTTCCGTGTAGTCAGGGCTGGCTTCGGATCCACAACTGGTGGAGAGTACCGGGTGAATCATTGAAAGGAGAGTCGCTTCTTCGTTTGACCCGGAGGAATGAACGGATCCGGTGGAAGGGCCTCACTTGGTTGGGCTTCGATAGTTGGAAATGGGAATGGGATCGCCCGAAAAGCCATTGGATTTTAAAAATTTTTTCATTCTTCTGCCTTTTCCACTGGTGGTGGATGGCAACTAAAGGACTTGAATCTAGCGTTTGAAGTTCCGGTTGAGCTTTCATTCCTTCGAATAAACGGTCTTGGAGGAATGGATGAGCTTTCATCGATGTATTTTACGTGAAACTTTATCTATTTCCCACATTCTCTTCATCCTGATCCAGCCTTCTTCGCTGTCGCTCGCTTCTTCGCTAACGCTCAACCTCGCATCCTTAGGCGATCTCCCTCGCTTCAAGAACTGTACCAACTGCAAGGCCTGAATGCCCGGAAAAAGGACAAACCAGAGAACGATTTCGCA
This sequence comes from Erythroxylum orinocense, assembly GCA_025531955.1. NCBI lineage: Eukaryota > Viridiplantae > Streptophyta > Magnoliopsida > Malpighiales > Erythroxylaceae > Erythroxylum > Erythroxylum orinocense. The sequence continues at coordinate 59,459 of JANZLX010000207.1, forward strand.
TCCGATTACTTTACGCCTGCCTGTATCCCTCATTCAATGCTTGACTGCTTGCCTTTCCTTTCTGAATTCTATCCTATCCTTCCTTCGCTCCCCGGTACCGCTTTCTTTCCTTCGATCGAATACCTGCTTTCGCTTCTTAGCCTATTTGTCTTCCTTGCCTTTCTAGAGCTCGAGTGACTTTCTAAGCCATCTAAGCTTTCACAAATCAGATGCTTATTTCTTCCTTTCCTTGGCCGATGCTTCCTTCTCTTCTCTCCCATTAGCGGTGCTGTAGAGCATCCAGTTCAAGCAGAATCATAGTCCCCGCTTCTTTTCCATTTCGTACTTTTTTTCTTTCTTTTTAGTACTTCATCATCGGGATCGCTCGATTGATGGAGAATCTGAATGTTCTAAAGCATATGACATATAGAAAGAAAAAAAGAAGAGCCCTCATAGAAGCGCGTTAAAGAATCGAAGGAAAAAAAGAACAAGAGGAAGATGCTCGTACTAGCTCCAAGAGCTCAAGCAACTCTATCAGTAAGTAGACGGTGCCCTACATCTCCCTGTCCTACTTATCCCGCCTCTCTTTTTAGCAAGCAAGTAGGTCTGCGAAAGCAAGCGTAAGAGCGGATCTATTCTCAACGCAAGGGGAATTGCTTCCTTACTCTATATAGTAAGAAGTTTCACACCTTTCTTCGATGTAGTAGTTGCGTAGGAACTGGCGGCCATCGCCCGCTACTCTGATGAACTCAGATCGCTATGGTCGAAAAGAAGGCATTTTCTCCTACACATCACTAGATGTCAAGTCAATCTAGAATGTTCTAGCTTTCCTTAAAGCTATTGCCGTTCACGTTCACTAACGCAAGTTAGGGATGCTGCGAGCGGAACTGAAAGCATATATCCGGAATAGGAGTCAGCCGTGGAATCACCCACCGAAACAGAGAATCTGGTTCTTTCTCCTTACTCTAACAAGCAAGCAAGTAAACTACCTTCGCTTCTTGTTATATCGTTTGTGTCTTCCCCCGGAAGTCACTTCACTCTACAAATTACATACATATATAATGTAAGCTGGTCTGCAACTTTCTTTTCTTTTTAGCAACTCGCCAGACTCGAACTGGCACTGCTCTGATCAATCCTATTGGGCGAGACTGATCAATAAGCATTTTGTTCCTACAATATCTTACTCAGGACCAGGACCTAAACTAACCGAAAAAGGCAGCAGAAGAAGGCTTCTCTAAAAGGGGCTACAGCCATCAATAGAGAGCTCTCTTCTGTTTCCCTTTCCCTAGAACCCTATCCAGGCGGTGCGGTGGACCAAAGCTGAGCTTTGGCCCTCGTAGTACACTCAATAGCTGGATTGCTAAACAGGCGGGCGGAGAGGAGGGTGAAAGAGGAATGAATTCGCCTGGAAGAAAAAATGGAACTTGAAAGTTAAGCAAGCATAATTTCTAGTCAAGCATAAGAGTAGGGGTGGGCCCTGTAAATATGGATTTCTTTTTCTTTTTCCTAGAGAAGATGCTTTCACCATATATTGTTTAGTGCGTGTGTATTTAGTAGCTGGCCTAGTGGCTATCCTATTTCCTGCAGTCCTAAGCTAAGTCCCAGTACTTATGGTATGGGTTTATAATCTAGGGTACCTCCGTCCCTTGAGATATGAGTTTACCAGTCTTGGATTTCTTCGGTGTTGAAAAAGGCAGGAACGCGAGTCTGGGGGTATCGTATAGAAGAAGAAGGCTGCATAAAGGAGGGACTTTTTCCTCTTAACTAGAAATTTCATATTGCTTCCTCGATGTGGTACACATACAGAAAGTCTTGCAGAGACGAGCTGGTTATCAAAATTACGTAAAAAAAGAAGATTCGTCTTGCTGAGCGCGGTAAATGCTTTCGACGGAACCCCCCGTTGTTCTCCCTACGCTAGCGCGCAGCCGATAATGGGGCAGATATCTACGAAGTTAAAGAAACTAAAGTGAGAACATTTTCATAGTTCGTAGGTGCGCTCATTCCGAATTTCTTTGTACTGCCGCGATTCCCATGCTTTATCTTTATGTTGGTCAACAACCAACCACATATATATATAAAGTCTCCCTCTTTTTTGGGAGAGTCTTGGGTCCCGCCAGTTCACTTCCTTGAATTCTTAGCCTACCAATAGCGGGAGAAATGTCCAGTTCAACCGAAACTACTGCTGCATAAAGGGCAGGTCCAACGGCACCACACCTCCTTTTGATAAAAGAAAAGGAGCGTAGCCTTCCTAATAAGCTTTCAAGAGAACAACGTGTTCACAAACCGAAGCTCCTAGATCAAAAGCATAACCTGGGTCTACTGGTCTTACATCGCTCCTAGAATTGGATCCGATCCTAGCCTAGCTTCCAAAGAAGTCGTTACCCGAGAAGGTGTAGGTGCTGCTTGACGCAACTACCACTGGAAAGCGTCCAACAAGCAAGAGTTCCACGCCTGGGAAGGCTTATTCACCGACTAAGCGTTCTACTGACTCGACAGCAAAGCCAACTACTTACTCTACTTCTGATTCTATTGATTTATATGCTATATGCGGGAAGTCTGACTCCTTTTCACTGAGAACAACTTCTTGTTTCTTAGTTCAAGCTGAATCCAATACCTGTAGTGCCTCATTTGACTGAAAGCGGGAAGCACCGCATTCTTCTTATTATACGAATACAAGCTGCTTGCTTATTGGTTATTGTCACAATTGAATCAGAATTACTGAAAATATCGTATTGTAGAAAAAGACAAGATAGTAGCTGTAACGTGAACTGCGCTGTGCTCATCAAAGTGTAGGCTGCACCGTGCTGAATGAGACAATCCCATTCCAACCAACATGGGAATTTTTCGATATTCTGTTGGTGTTCAGTGTACCCGGTACAAGATCTCAAATCATGCATTGGATTCTATTAAGGATACACCATTTTTTCGAGAAAAGGTCCCATCCTTCAACGCCCATCTGGACTAGCCGCGCTGTAAAAAGCAGAGCCATAGCAGGATGAGGGAAACTCAAATTGAAAATGAAAAGGAAGATGAAGTACAAAATAGCTTTAGTTCTGCGGATGTTTTGTAGTTTATTTGCGAGTTTTTTTGGACGTTTTATAGGATCAGAAGGAACGACCACAAGTGTCACTATCGTGCTTTTTTTGATGCTGATTTTCGTCTTTATCTTTCTTTTTCATCTTTATTGTACGAATAAGAAAACAAAGCCCGACTTGAGCATTTTATTTATGTATTCAATTTTGTATGTAGTTCTTTCTTTTTATTCTTCTCTTGTTTGCCTCCACTGCCTTTCTTACTTGGGTATATTTCTACCCTTCGTTGTTATTTGGGATGCTTTTGGTGGTAGGGAAATGGTGCCTTCAAATTCTGGTTCCGGCCCATCACACTCCTCCTCTTGGACGGAGGATTCGTTCGAGATTCGGGTCCTGCAGGAACCCTTTTCCGAAACGGAAATGGAAGGGACGTCGGCTCCTTCTTCGATCCCGGGGGGGGCAGGCGATGGAGCGGGGCCGTCCCACCGAGGATCTGATGTGATCCCTAATTCTAGCATTGAGTCGTCAATGCGGAATCGCATTGCGCGCCTCGAGCAAGACAATAGCCCCTATTTGCTGGATAAGGCAAGGGGAGCGTACTGGGCTCACATCAAGTCAGAGCTCGATCATACTTCCTCTCAGGGGGAGTATAACTTGCAAATTGAATTTGAAAACCGAGATCTCCGGATACGAGAGCTAAAACAGCTCTGTTTGTCCGGTTTTCAACAGGTGCTTCTCGACCACCCGACCTTGGCCGACCAGGCCCCATACCACCCGCCACAGGAGGTTTTGGATGACTACCTGGATGAGCGGCGGGAAGCACTCGATCAGCTGGCAGCGCAGCCGGTGGGACAAAGGCCAAGCGGGCAAGGGGTGCCAGTATCGGAAAGGGATCATCGGGAGATAGCGTTTTTGGACCAACTTTCTAGGAATCTCAAAAATCACGGTCCGGCCGCAATAAAATCCATTTTTGATGCCCGGCGAGTATGAGGAGATCGTTCGGAATCACATGGATCGGGCAATCCATGTTGAGCACTTTCGCGAAATAATGGACATCGAATATCGCGAAGTTCCCATTTTTGAAAAGAAAGCCTTACTGCAAGATAGACTTTTTTGTTTCTAATGCTTGCGGAGCAGAATATTCATCGCATTATGGAACTGTCACCCTTTACTGATATACGAAAAGAAGCATTCCATTTTCTGCAGGATAAGGTAGAGCCTGTTGGCGACCTACGCCATGCTTATCAGCGGAATATCATGGAAGGAAGTCTCAATTCCTTTATTAACCAACTAAACGGAGACGATACACAAGCGAGACAATCGGAATTTTATCGCGAGTTCTATTGTCACTTTACAGATGAAAACTTCCGCCGGGGTTGCCGCTACCTTAAGTGAATGAGAATTTTTTGGAATATTTGTGTTTTTGTTTTAAAATACCCCTACCCTCAAGCGGTTGAGGGGCAGCTGGCGTCAAATGGATGATGGTCATCTCTTCAGGAGCCGGAGATGTGGGTACCCAAAGCTATCAAACGGGCTAGCCACTCGTTCCCCAACAGCAGCTTTAGCTTAGTAGCTTAACTCTTTCTACTGGCGCGGCGCTTCTGGATGCTTCTGATCAATAGGAGGAGGAGGAAAAAAAAAGCTTATGATGAGCATCTATTTGAGTCGATCATTTCCAAGATCTAATTCCAGTTTTTTCTTATGTAGTGGAAACGCCTTACAATCTGAAGTTTTACGCTTAAGGGAAGAAATGTTCTTGGTAAATGCAGGACTTGGGACCCCCAGAATTTGTATGCAAGATGAGCCTACAGGAGTTCCAATCAACCGAGCCACCAGGTTTGAGAATAAAGTGGGATCCTGGAGTGTAGTAGCCGGTGAATCACTGATCAAAGAGCAGATTTTGGAGAGATTCTTCATCGATCTAGTGGCCGGTAAATCACTGATCAAAGAGCGAGCAGCCGCCAGGTTTAATGATTTGGTGGGATCCACAGATGTAGTGGCTGGTGAACCGCTTCTTCTTTTTCCACGAAGATTCAGACAAAACCTAGCTTGGATGGAACTGAACAAGATTTATCGAACGAATACAAAGGTCAAAGGCTTTATTATTAAGAAAGTAAAAGGAGGTTATTCAGTAGCCATCGCAGGGTTCATTACTTTTCGGCCATTCCGTCCTCGCATAAGGCAAAGGATATCGAATGATCAATTCACCATTAAGAGCATTAATCTCAAAAGGAAAGTAAAAGTACGAATATTGTGCAGTTATAACAGCAGCAGATCAAACAATCACTTGATGAGCAAAATTTTCTGACGAAGTGCTTTTTTTTTAATTCCGAAGCCTAGCGTCTCCTGTAACACTCTATCACCTTAATTCATGATTTTGTTGAGGGTCTAGCACTTTAGCCTTCGGCCCTCTATTTACATAGCGAAAAAAGACAAGGGCTCTTGCTCGAATGCGTGACTGCGGCGCGCCTATCGCCCCGGCACGGCACTATAAAATACATGTTGGGTTGAGCAATCATACTGCGACTAGGGAGACGAAGAATGAAATGGAAGGCATAGTCTCAATAAAAAGAATTGAACACCAACCAACGAGTGAAGGAAAAGAGTCCCCTAAAGCTAAAGGTTTTTAGAACCAATCTGTCCGAATCTAACCCATAGAACTCAAACTCAAAGGATTGGCATGAAGCTGTGGCATAATCAACCTCTACCTTTGGATTTATTTAGAGGTCAGGAATCGAGTAAGTCCTTGAAGATTTTTTTTTTTTTCAAAAAACCGAATTTCATGTATGAGCACCTTGCCTCTTTTGAGTCTGCGCAGCATGCTCCGAAACAGAATCAGAATTGGATTTGAAAAACCCGGATTCAGCTTCTTTCGAACTAGAAAATGCACTTTCTGAGCAAAAAACAGATCGGCTTGGCCCATTCCTCATCTGAGGAAGAAAGAGTACCTAGATCTGCATCTACTCATTTTCTGATCCGGTCTTTCCGGGCTTCTGCTCAAACTCTTTTTGACCCGACCGATTCAATCTCATATGAGGTAAGCAGGTCAAAGATAGGCTATGTCGAGCCTTTCAAACTCTTTTTCCATACCATAAAGGAGAAATCCACTTATGGCATTCACCCAAGCATACAGAGGTTTTTATTCCAGCGATAAAGGAAGGTTGTTACTACGAAGCATACGAGTCCGCATCAGGTGAATTGAAAGGGAGATTCCTCTTTGACTTTAGGGGGTGGGCGGGAAATGGATAGCATAGATGGTTTTATAATACCAATTAGGCCAAGATCTTCATTTTCCCTTCCTATGGCCGATAGATCGCTCTTCAAGTAAAAGACCATTCAGTGAAACATTACGCTTTCTAGCTTCAAAGAATGCTCTTAACAACGAAGCATATTCCAGTTCTCGGGATTAATAGAATAGACACAGAGGAACCTACCTGCCCTCCCACCACCCATTCTCAATGCGGCTTATTCACTACTCTAGAGCCCTGCTCGAGTTCTTTTTTAGCCCTTTTTATCCTGTTGTATCCAACAAAAATCATCTTATTGCTGGTCGGAACCATGCTGAGCAAGGGGTACCACATTCTATATACCCTGGTCATCCAACCAACCCACAGGTTTAGGTGCTAGCATTAAAGCAACAAAAGAGCTTTCTTTCTCAATTTAATTAGCCCCACACGAAGTAACTAGTGGCATACGAGTACCTTTTTTTTGAAGGTAAGCATGCCGAGAGAGCACTGAGACGAACAACCTAGCTAGGAAAAACCTGCCCGTGTCTACTTCTTTCAAACCTAAAAAGGGTAAGCGTATCAAGAGAAAATGAGCAAAGCAAGACCACCCCGCTGTCGTATCGAATCAAAGGCCCGTCCTCCCATCTCAGGATGCAAGCCTTGCGTGAGCCGAACATGGTGGGATCAGTCACATGTCTAGATTTCCTTTAGAAAGTCAAGGAGAGTGAGCTATTATTAGTCAAGTTTGTAAACTGCTCTAGTAAGATAAGTAAAGTACTGGAATCTTCCCTGCTGAGGAAGAGCCTTCTTCTCTAAGCAAGGAGGTTGAGGCTTCTTCTCTGAACCTAGTTCTTCTTCATTCCTTTCTTCAAAGCTATCGATAGCAGATAAAAAGAAAAGCATACAGATTCCATTCTTACGAAGAGAGACTGCCCCAATCAGTAAATCAGTCCTTCGAAGAAGAAAGGCTAATTAAGTAAGAATGATAATTGGAAAGATAGCCAAAGCCCAAGCATGAATAGCGGACGGGGAAGGAGAAGTGGAGCTAGACCAGTAGAAAGGAGAGGCTAGTCCACCTAGAGTCTCAATTCGCTACATCGAGGATGGGCGCAGTCTTGATTGGGGCTGTAATATTGGCAGTTAGACTTACATGTCCAACTGTTAATTCCATCAAACCTTGCTTTACGACCTCTTTAATATCTGGAATCTTTTCAATCTCAAGTTCAGCTTCACAGCAGGACAGGACTCCTGTGCTCCACTCCAATTAAGGCAAAAAAATCAATATCCTTCATCCCAACAACATCCAAATCAGCAGCCACACCACCGATTTGATCTCTCGTATGGACCTCAGTACATTTTTGTTGTCGGGGATCGGAAGAGAGGTGGCTGAAAGAGAGCACCTTCCCCTTTCTGCCGCGGACCCTGGTCATCTGGGGCCGATGAAGAGACCTCCGGAGAAAGCCATTTCTCAATCCACGTGGATGAGGTTGATGGTTCGGGGGCGAGATTGCCCTCTTTGTCGGATGATGATGATAAATTCAGATATTTTTTCCAACTTTCCGAGCCCGAATCCACCTTTTCTCCTATTGAAGAGGGACTGACACCATCCGTCGGATCCGCTCTTCCTGAAGCTGACGCACCTTCTCCTTGAAGGCCAGGCCCAACGGATTCCTGTGCGCCGATGCCAGTGTCGATTTCTCCGTTCGAACAGGTTTGTTCATCCCCGTCACAAAAGGCGACGAGTGGAATCCCCAAGAAGTATGTGCAAGCGAAGGAAATAATATAAATAATAATAATCTCAAAAATCAAAAACTTGATTTTCATGATAACATTGATACTGTTTTCCCGATCCTGCTATGGCTTTGCTTTTCTTTTAAGCGCGGCTAGTCCAGATGGGCGGTGAAGGAACGAAGTAGCTTTACCTTCTTTCCTTTTTTTTTTTTTCTTCGTAAGATTGGGAAGTTCGCATAGTCTAGCTGCTGGGGGCTTTCCGGGATGAAGATGGCAATGCCTCCACGGGAAGAGAGAGATTGTCTACCACTGCTAGCCACTACTAAAAGAAAAGGGAGGGACCAAGACTACTACAATCTAACTAAATAGAAAGTCGAAAGACTATTCTATCTCAGGCACGGTTTTTCGAGATGCGTGAATCGCTAGTTGTAAGAGATCCGCAAGCACAAGCCAAGCTGACTGAGAGGCACAGCTGAATGCGCACTTCCTTCCTGGCTTATTGAATTGAAGACTGAAAAGCACAGGTACAGTTGAAAAAAGCTATTCCAGGCTATTCAATATCTGGGACTGCGTACCAGGACAAAGTAGCCGGTATACTGTGATACAGGAAGAGCCAGACATGAATCGGAAAGGGTCACCTTCCTCATTAGGAGAAAGGGTGCGTGCTAAAGCAAAGCTACAGCAGCTCTTTTTCTTTCCTTGCGACTCTTTACCGGCTGACCCGCAGTAATCTCCTCTTCCTCTCCAACCAGTCGAGTGTCTTTTCGATCCTCTCCTCCGCCCCTTCGCTACCTTTCTAAGTCTAAGAGTAACTCGCTTCTTTAAGCATGCCCTTAGCACCAAGACTGCCTTCCTCCAAGAGCAGAAAGAGCCATTCTTGCTGCCCGTCTGTCTTCATTCAACGACAAGAGATGTCGGATGAAATAGCTGCGCTCGCTTATTCGATTCGTCTTCGAGCATCGCTGGCAAAAAACCTCGTTGAGAGAGCACTAGGTTGATTCTACAGGAATGGAATCATAGATTGAAGCTTAGGCAAGCCCCTTGAGACTGACTAAGTAAGGAGCAGCGGCTGCCCACTCTGCCTTTCCTTCTTACTTTCCTGAGCGAAGAAGGGAATCGCTACTTCGGATGCAAGCAAGGAAGCGCTAACCTATACCTATACGACTGCTATTCTTATTGATATTGATCAATGCGGGCTAAGGACGTTGATACCTGAGCCCCCTTCCAGTCTTGTTTTCATGCTCCCCAGTCGAGATGCAAAAGAAGTGACCACCGTCGATTCCTAGATGCTTTTTATACGCAATTAAAGAAAGAAATGGTTGAATAATCGGAATAGTCTAATGCCTTGCTCCAGTCGAAGAGCTTTCATCTTCATCGATGCTAAAGGCAAAGGCATGAGCGGAGATAGGAGCACGGGTAGCATTTCAGGCATCGGAGTGAGCTGGAGCACGATGGACAGATGCAGATGCAGAGCAGAGGTAGTTAGATCGAAAGCATCACTAGCACCCCCACTTTTTCAGAGTAAGGCACATAGTTCACAGAGGCTAAGGCATAGGTAGCGGCACCAGTACCAGTAGCATCATAGGCACCAGGCCCTCGGTCTGTCTGTGCGGCTTCGAATGATCGGGTTTCAACGGCTTCCCTAGCTGTGCTGATCTATCTGGCAGTTCACTACGCGCCGAATGATTCTTTGCTATTTCCTCTCTCTGTCTGTTAGCGTGACCCTACTTCTAGCCTGCTTTGTCTTTAAAGAGACGAGCTCTCCTCTTCTCGTCTGGGCCTTAACAACAAATCAAGCGTAACTGCCGCTTCTTACGAGTCGATTTTCCGACTTTTAGATGAGTCCAGTCCTTAAGCTAAGGAAGGACTCAAGTCGTAAAGCCTATCTATGGAGCCTCTGGCTTTAAGGAAGGATGGAAGTAGTCAAGCGTAACAGTTTGATTGGGTTCCTTAGATTTCCCATTAGGCTAATAAAGGGACCGGGCCGATGCTTCTATTCTAACAGCAATCTCGCATCCATAGAGATGGTCTTCTTTAACCACGTAGTCTTATCTCCAGTAAAATAATCCGTCAATCGAGCCGAAACTCGACCTATGAGTGTCAAGGGAGGATTCCCCACTTAGGGCAACCAAGCACGCCCCTTTTTAAAAGTACAAAACGGGGGATGGAACGAAGAAGAGAGACCGATCAAGGAAACAAAGACAGACTAGCTACGCCTGCAAGATCCAGCACCTAAGACTTGAGCCCTCCTTCCCCGAGCCTAAGCGAACGAGCCTGAAAGCCAAGCCGGAAACGAGTATCTTTGTATTCATAGGCAAGCCCGCTCGCCACAAGCAAGCCCTTCCCCATCGAGTCGAGTAGCCTTGAATAGCTCTCTTCTCCCTCTTTCCTTTCGCGTACTCCTCTGTCTCTTTCCTATCTTCTCTCTTCAATTATAGAGACCTGTATATACAAAGATCTAGGTAGCTCATCTACTTCTAAGAAGTAAGAGCTCCTTCCCCTACGCTAAAGAAGAGCCTTTCTAAACTCTTTAATTGTAAGGAGAGGCCTCATTTAGGAGCACGGTTTTCAAAAAACTAGAAATATCGTAAGAAAGCAACTTTTACGCCCGCTACTCCCATTTCTTTCTTGGTTGGACTAAGCCAACCGGTCATTTCCGACAAGTCTTTTTTCATTTTGAGAGCAAGAAGCGGAACTACAGGTATGAAATGAATAGTGTTTTTTACGATTACACCCAACAGCCCACTTGAGCAATTTTCCATTCTCCCATTGATTCCTATGAATATAGGAAACTTGTATTTCTCATTCACAAATCCATCTTTGTTTATGCTGCTAACTCTCAGTTTGGTCCTACTTCTGGTTCATTTTGTTACTAAAAACGGAGGAGGAAAGTCAGTACCAAATGCTTGGCAATCCTTGGTAGAGCTTCTTTATGATTTCGTGCCGAACCCGGTAAACGAACAAATAGGTGGTCTTTCCGGAAATGTTAAACAAAAGTTTTTCCCTTGCATCTCGGTTACTTTGACTTTTTCGTTATTTCGTAATCTCCAGGGTATGATACCTTATAGTTTCACGGTTACAAGTCATTTTCTCATTACTTTGGGTCTCTCGTTTTCTATTTTTATTGGCATTACTATAGTGGGATTTCAAAGAAATGGGCTTCATTTTTTAAGCTTCTTATTACCCGCAGGAGTCCCACTGCCGTTAGCACCTTTTTTAGTACTCCTTGAGCTAATCCCTCATTGTTTTCGCGCATTAAGCTCAGGAATACGTTTATTTGCTAATATGATGGCCGGTCATAGTTCAGTAAAGATTTTAAGTGGGTCCGCTTGGACTATGCTATGTATGAATGATCTTTTATATTTCATAGGGGATCTAGGTCCTTTATTTATAGTTCTTGCATTAACCGGTCTGGAATTAGGTGTAGCTATATTACAAGCTCATGTTTCTACGATCTCAATTTGTATTTACTTGAATGATGCTACAAATCTTCATCAACTTGATTTTTTTTTATAATTGAACAAAAGCGAGGAGCGAAATGGGAGCAGCCTAAACCGTGAAAACGGGGTTTTGGGAGAGCAATACAAGCGTCGTGCTGCTAGGCGAAGCGGTGGAGTGCTGCACCCTAGATGGCGAAAGTCCAGTAGCCGAAAGCATCACTAGCTTACGCTCTGACCCGAGTAGCATGGGGCACGTGGAATCCCGTGTGAGACCACCTTGCAAGGCTAAATACTCCTGGGTGACCGATAGCGAAGTAGTACCGTGAGGGAAGGGTGAAAATCAGCCCCATCGGGGAGTGAAATAGAACATGAAACCGTAAGCTCCCAAGCAGTGGGAGGAGCCCGGGGCAGCTACTACCCATCCCTGCTTCGCACTTTCCAGTGACTACGTACCTGTACCTGTCTTTCGGACCAGGGAAAGTAGCTTCCTGCTTAGAGAGGGTGTCCTGGCTCTATTATTCATATTCTGTACATAAAGATAGGCATGGGCCCTAATGAAAATCAAATAACTGAATACTGTCTCACCCACTGGCTGCCCCGTAACCCGTCTTTCAAAGAAACTGGCCTGACAGCAAAACAAAGGCAACCCAACTATCTGCAAGGGAACCCGCTGAATGACTGCGAACTCTAACTTCAACCAGATATTCATCCTTAATACTTGCTCTAACGGACTCCTACCTGAAAAAGTAAGGTATAAGAAATGAATTCCTCCTCAATAGGTCGAGTCATTTCAATATACACGTTGCCCCTTACTCAGTATCGTATCTTTCTCTCCTCAATTTCTGATTTTCCTATATAGGTTTTTTTATATTGAACCTCGTATGGTCTCGCCCTACCTCCACCTATCGGTCGAGCAAACTATCCCTCGGACTAATAAAGCATCGAACCTCTCGTTGTCTTGTCACTTGAGTAGCTCCGCACCTTTGGTTAGGAAAAAGGGGTTGATAACGCCGTGATAACTTCCCTTTGGTATGGCACCTTGAAACTTGACTTTCTCTTTCATTGGGAAAACGGGATGGTTTTTCTGCCTGGCGAGCAAGTTGAAATAGACATACAAACCTCTCGCCTCTCTCGCTACTAGGCTCCATTGTTCGCGGAAAGTATGGAGCTCTAAGGGTCTCGAGATTCTATACTTCTAGGAATCGGGACTGCTGCTGTTCGGGTTCGGAAGGAAATAGAGTAATGAGTATAGAGTCAAGGGTCCGGAGAGATAGATATGTAAAAAGCAGGTAAGGTGGCAATGAGGAAAGGAAGGACAGCACCTGGAACTAGAAAAATACAATGCTGGTCAGCCTAAGACCGTAAAGGCCCAGTTCCAGTATTGAAGGAAGCATTGCATAGAAAGCATTTTTGTATAAGGTTCCCACAAAAAATAGATAAGGGATCTTGCCCTATAACCTAGTGAAGAGGGAAGATCAGATCCAATATGTCAATAGTCTTTTTTAACTCCTAAATCTATTTCAAATACCCTGGAAGCAGCAAAGAAAGCAGCAAGTGAAGAGATAAGGCCTCTAAAGGGAGTGAAAGGGAGTGAGTGCCCCTCGTGCTCCCTCTCTCTTTATTCTCGCCCGGCCCTACCCTGTGTGGCAATCCCCCAAAAAAGTTTTTCTAGCCAGTTAATAGAAAAAGAGGTTCGAATTCCCCTTTGCTTTGTAAACTATGATAATGACTGAGGCTATTGTAATAGTCATTACCATGAGTTGAATGGCCAGGTTGAGCCCCTCATTCGGGTGACCTCAGCAGGAGAGGAGCCTTTGGTTTTTTCATCTATAACGGATGAGATAAACAAAGAAAGAATCAATGTCGACACAGAGGATACGACCTCGAGTCAGGAGCTGAGAAAGCTTTAAAAACGGGAAGGATAAGATCATAATGTGAAGGGTTCAGGAAGCGCTAAGCGCACTACACTAATTAATATAAGAAAGGGAAGGCTTTACGAGATGAGATCAGAAAGGCCATCTATCCATCTATTCGAGTAAGGCTCTTCTGTTGTTCGCTTTGCTCCTGGCGTTTATTTGTTACGTATACTGTCTACTGCATTAGGGTTAGCAAGCTGAGTACGCTATGCTGGCTGAGCTGTTTTCGTGCGCTACGCTAGGGTCGGACTATTCCACAAGACCTCATGCCAATGCCCAGCATATGTCAGGCACACCGTTTCAGAGATCCAACCCTGTAATGAAAGGAAGCGAAGCAAGCTTTCCGCCTTTTGTCCCGGCTCGAGGCTCGGTATTGATAGTAGTATCAGTCTTTCCATGTCCTGTGTATGAGAGTAATGGTTGAGAGTCTCAGGAAAAACCTGGGTTATTTCTTTTGGTACCGGGCACAGCAGAATGAGGCTCAGCGAACGGATAAACTAGAGCCCCTACTTTCCTTGCTAAACCAGAGTAGCTTGTCCATAAAAGCCCAGTTTACCAGGTGGAGCTACAAATGGGTTTTTGGAAAGGGTGCGTTCACGTCAGTTTATAAGATTTGAATTATTTAGTTCGTTCCTTCTACTTTTGTCGAGATTGGGTTGGACTGAAGTTCTAACAAAGAATCAGGATTCGATCCAGTTGGTTTCCAGCCGCAGGTGTCCTGGTCCTGGACCTACGGCTACCTTGTTACGAATGGCTGACAGCGGGTGGACTCCCAATGCAGGCTCAGTTCCGGAACCAGTAGCGGGCTTAAAAAAGAACGATATAAAGCTCTGACAAAGCCATGAATCGGAAATCTTGAAGATATTTATATTATTAGAATATATCCTTATTTTTAATTAAAAGGTTTTTTTAAAGAAAAAAAGAGACTAGTTGGCAAGATAAGATTCTAAATACTATTAATGGGAACAGAAAGTGCGATTCTTTGATTCTGGTATATGATTGATCTATCGTGAGAGTTCCTTAACTGAGGATTATCCGGGGAAAGGTAGTTTAATTGACGTTAGTCTTTGACCCGTGAGTTAGCTTTCTGTGGTTAAGGCTTCAAAGCTGTGTTCTGTAGATTGGTTGCTTTCTCAGAGTGGGGACAGTGTTTTCTACGATAGATAAGTAGAGAAGTCTTGGTTAATTTAGAACTTCGGTAAGAAGAGAGGTTCAAGTCTTTAAGCTATTGGCTGGAAGAGAGTTGCTGACCTGAACGCTTTGGCTCTTTTGGGCGGAGTAAGAATCTTTCTTTATGAACAGGCGCGGCTACCGATGGTATCCATTCAGCCTTTGATTTGCTCTCTGTCGGTGGAGGTAGAATGACTTACACGTCAATTGTGAACCCGCCCCCTGAACTACCGAAGATAGAGTGCACAACTCGATCTAAGATATATATACATATCTAAGGAATGATTCTTGGGCATAAGTCATGCGTCTAGTCTCTGGGAGGGTAGTACCTTGTAACTGCAGGCCTCGATCCTAAGTCAGATAAGAATGTCGGTGTAAAGTTGATAGCATAATCTGCTAAGCAGCGGATTTTCTATCCTCAGAGGTTCCGGTCACGCTAGTCTAGAACATCTTCCGAACGTTGGCTGCTCTCTGGACTCCTTTGAGTTGCATCGAAGAGAGTCTCTTCTCAGCAAGTTCCTGTCAAAGGGAATCATTATTCGTAAGTTACCGTGGCTAAAGTAGCCTAATCAAATCAAAAAGGGATATCAAAAAGGTCTATCTCCCTCCATCCCAGATCTATAGGAAGAGGGCTGACATCAAGACCATTAATCGAAGGAGTAGGGATGAGAATCTCACATGGTGCACCTCTCTCTGTCCAACTCCTTACGCACGCTATTCACGTAGCTGACCTCTTGCATGATTCTTTCACTGATGTATTCAATCAAGAAAGATACGTCGTAATAAGATCAGGTTACATAATGGGTCTGTGAGGGAACATCAAGAAAGAGGATCAGACCAGGCTCCATTTCTACCAGTCCTTCTGCCTTTCTGTCCGTCATGTAATAATCAGAGTTTCCATTGAGGTTTTTCTTCCTCTTTCTTTCCAGGTACCTTCTAGCCATTGGTAGTTCTCCGCCATCTAGATCTATAGAGTGGCCAGTGTCCTGGCAAATCACAAGTCAGTTTAATAATAATAAAGAGAGTTAGATCCATTAAGATAGTTAGCAGGATAGTCAAGAGCAGGTTTACCAGGCAGCAGCAGTCAGTCTTTCTTTTTCTTAGAGCTAGTACGAATTCAGTTGATTTCATTCGGCCTTCACCAAGGATCTTTT